>JAQQZT010000004.1:7314444-7326719 GCA_030068275.1 Clarias platycephalus | reverse complement strand
GTTTTTGCAGAGTGTCGACAGTGTGGTCAGAAGTATGCAGACATGCATCATCATGCAAGATCACAACACCCTTGGATAGCAGTCCTCTACGTTTAATCCCAAGTTTAGCTCCATCTCTGGAATAAGCGTCTCACTGTAAAGAGCACTGCTGATTGTTGAACCTTTTTCCTGATAACGTTCCAATACTGGCCCTTGAAAGATCCCCGTAAACTGTAAGCATCGATTTTCCAGCTGACTTTTTCTTGGTCAATGATTGAGGATGTTTCCGTTCCATAATCTATCGTTCACTCTCAAGCTTGTAGTGATTAATCGATGTCTCATCACCAGTAATGATTCTCTTTAAGAAACTTTCACCATCCTTTTACCATCGAGTATCGGTTTAGATTTCTCAAGTAGAACCACGTTCAAAGTCAGGGACTACCTGTATTGTTGCGAAACATGTTAGTATCTAAACTAGAACATGATATCACTTAAGTTAAGCAAATATGCAGTTGCACCTTTAGCAGCAATTTAGTTAAAACAACTCAACTGAGCTCAACACCAAAAGTGTAGATGAGGATGTTAGGCAGACGTCTTTCTTGTTACTAATCTTTATACCCCCCAATCTATATCCCCCCCCCCCAATGTTTAAATACTTGATTGATTGATTGATTGATTGATTGATTGATTGATTGATTGATTACTTCATTGCAATCTGCACTAGGTTTTCATTTACAAGAAATCTTTAATTTTGACTATATTAACAAAAGGATCAGTTGTTTCTCAAGCATGTTTACTGCTGAATTATGTGTTCATATATCACTCTAATGGATTTTGCAAACTTGTGGAGTTGATGGCAGCTCAAGTATAAAGCAGATAAAAATACTAAGAACCTCTACTAAGAAAACTACTAAGATTCTACTGTTCTTTCAATATGTTGTGAATAACACACACACACATATACAGTATATAATATTTAATATACTGTATGGTATCCTCTACCAATTTTTTGATTGTTGTATTTAAGTCGAAATTTTTTGCATTAGTGGTCTCAGACATCTGAAAGAAGTGACTGAAGAAAATATAAGAACATAATCATTTGAAGAACATAATCATTTGCTTGTTATAGTAATTATTCCATATATTGTGAAATATTGCATAAACAATAATCTCAGACAGATGCATGAGAACACATAAATGGAAGTTTCTGAACATGAGCATGAAAGCAACATCTGTGTATGACAAACAGGAAAGAGCCATTAAAGTTAAAGTATTTCAGACATTTGACCTTGGTGTGACATTGACTCCAAAATCTAATCGGATTAACTGGTGTTACATTTATAATTCCATATAAATCCTGCAAACATACACGCACTTTTTCTTGGCATTTCGGCTTAATGAGAATCTTGGACGGACAGACGGACAGACAGACAATTACGGACTGACCTCTACCCTAAAGATCTTCATCTCACTTGCTGACAGTTGCAATGTGCTGACACTAGAGACATCTTAAATGTTAAACAGACATCTCCTTACAGAAAACTTTTCTATATCAACAATTAAAGATTGCACCCACATACACACCCTCTCACTTATTCTATATACCGCTTATCGTATTCAGGGTCGCGGGATGTCTGGAGCTTATTCTAAGGGATTCTGAGCACAATTCAGGATACACCTTTAATAGGGTGCCATTCCTTCACAGGCCACGCAAGCACACAGTATACAGGGAATTCGCAATTGCCAATTAGCTTAACCTGGTAACCAGAGCACTCAGAGGAAACCCACCAAACACAGGGAGAAGATGCAAACTCCACAGACAGACGCGAATCCTCAAACCTGGAGGTGCGAGGCCACAGAGCTAACCACTATGTCATAGCAATGTCCACCCAATACCCAGAACCCCAGTGCCAGTCCCAAGCCTGGATAAAACGGGAGGGTAAAAACCTGTGCCAAGTTGTGTGTGTGGATCGGATGGTCCGCTGGCGGGAGCAGCCGAAAGACTAACATAAACTATTTTAGATGTAACAGGAGCATGAAATGGAGATGGAGAACATGGGATGAAGAATGAGGAGATCTTTTAAAACAAGTTAAACCCTGTCTCATCTACTGCACTATAGAGCAAATGTCTATTTTCTTTTCTTCTGCTCTCTGCTTACGTTCGGTCCTTTTTACCCTAGTTTGTATCCATCTCTGATCTCTCTCTCTCTCTCTCTCTCTCTTTCTGCTTCTTTCTGTCCGTCTGTCTGCTTCAGGCCTGTTCAGGGAAGTTCTGTAATGAAATAATAATGTTTGAGTCTTGGCCACAGCCGGGCCCTGGGAAACGAAGGCAGCGCAGTAATTGCATGGTTTAGATTAGAATCTGCAGCTGGAGGTCTATAAGAGGAGGAGAGAGAGAGAGACGGAGGAACGGTAAAGGACTGGCTGATGGACTGAAGTAGTGATAAGGGAAGTAAAGGGAAGAGAAATAGTAAAGAGGTGAAGCTTCGGTGAGGAAAGTAAACAAACCTTGGAGAACATCTCAGGATTTTGCCAATAAAGCAGGACTAGAGGAAGTAGGAGTGGGAAAGAGAGTAAGGGCGGGGAAGTAGAAAGAGAGAGAGAGAGAGAGAGAGAGAGAGGGACTTTATGATGGGCTCTGGGCATATGAGTTTTCTACTCTCTGATGTGGTTGAGCTCTCAGATGTAATGGAAATATATATATGAGCTGAAAGAATTAGGGAATAGAAGAACTGTGAAAGAATAATAATTTAAAAATGGACAAAAGAAAGTAATAAAGACAGAGCCGAATGTAAAACTGATACTCATCGCTGGCATTTCCTCAAAAAGCCTGGGCCAGATTTCCCCAAATCCCCATGGTGTTAAGATCATACTAACAGTCTGGGCGAGTAATCATGATAATACTTCCCATGACCTTTTTATGGAACAGGCCAAATATAGCAGGGCCTTTAAACTAGAGTGAAAGTATCAACACAATGTTGCTGGTTGAATTTTCTTTCCAGTAATCAATAGATAAAGTTGCACCTAAGTACGGTAAAGGCAACGTCCTGTAATATCCAGATTGATGGAAGGGTAAAAAAGACATACCGAGGTCAGCCTGGGTGGACGTACAGGGAATTAATTCATTGATTATATTAATCACCAATATTACGTCCCATGTCCCAAGTCTTAAATTGCATTGTTATAGCCAAATGTTACTTGTATAGCGTTTTGAACAGTCAGCATTGTCAAAACAAAAAAAATATAATTAGTTATGTAAACCTCATGACCAGTGGTAAATAAAAACTCCCTGGGAAATGACAATGGCATGGTGCATTATCAGTTAGCACTGTCGCCTTGCACCTCTAGGGCCTGGGTTCGGTTACCACGTCGGGTCTGTGTGTATGAAGTTTGCATGTTCTCGCTGTGCTTGGTGGGCTTGGTAATCTGGTTTCCTCTCACAGTCCAATGACATACAGAATAGGTTAATTGGCATTTCCAAATTGCTCATAGTGTGTGAATGTGCGTTTGAATGTTGACCAGAGGTCCTACCATGGTCGTACAAAATGGGAATAAATACAATGGTCACCATTGGCCACTGGCATTGAACCTGGTGTCTTTAGTAGCTGCTACTACGTCTAAGGCTGAATTCCATATCCCTTTATAACCCCTGATCAAGGGCACTACTTGGTGTGTGAATCAAAGGATTACATAATCCATAATACAGAACCCTACATAATGCACTAGCTTTCCATCTTATGCAATTTGAATTTCAACCATGAAACCCCAGAATTTAGCCGATTTCAATAGCAGACTGTGGAGATATAAAGTCTATGCCTGTGATAGTCTCAGATTCTTGTTTTTGACTGACAGGAGTGGAACCTGGTGTGGTCTCCTGCTATTTTACCATCTCACCCAGCATGACATTTCTGCTCAACATGGTTGTAAAAATTCCTGATTACAGACTTCCTTTCAGCTGTGTAAAATCCAATCTAAAGTTCCCACCAACAACCACGCCGTAGTTAGATTTTTTTCACTATTCTGATTGGATGTAGACACTAACTGAAGCTCGCTGAGGTTAAAGTGGAAGGCACGTGTATATACAGTACACAGTGGTGCAGTCTAGGGCTTGATCGTAAGCTTGAGTTACTGTCTGCCAGAGTTTCACATGCTCTCCCCAGGTGTGCTTCCTCTAGTTGTATCCCACCTCGCAATACATGTCAGTATTGGTGACTATAAACTGCTCTGAGGTGTAAGTGTGTAAACGAGTGTGGTCATATTGCCCTGCAACAGACTGGCATCAACTATCAACTGTGCATATCTGCTACATGTTCCTGGGACGGGCTGCAAATAAACTGCAACTTGACCGGGATGGAGTGGATTCTGAATATATACAGGGTTCTGTGCTTATGCATGTGTGTAAACATAACAAGACAACTAAACATTTCAGAACAGCATTAAGGGCAACTCGAGTTTTCCATTAATTCAATTCAATTCAATTTTATTTATATAGGGCTTTTAACAATGGTCATTGTCTCAAAGCAGCTTCACAAAATGAAAAGAAATTTTGTAAAAAAAAAATGTCTTCACATTAGCTAACTATACAAACTGGAATTTTAACTTAAAGACATCAGCTGTTATATTAAACTTCCAGCCGCCTAACACACTGTATGACTGTAGATCAATCCCTGCTATCCGTTATCACCCAAATGAGGATGGGTTCCCTGTTCCTATTGCCATGTCAGGGAGTTTTTCCTTGCCACCGTCACCGTCGCCAACAATTGCCAATTGCTAAAAGCGCTATACAAATGAAATCGAATTTGAAGTGAACTATTTAAGAATATTTAAAAAGACTGTAGAAACTGTAAATCTGTGTTTTTTTTCCCCAAGATTCCAAACCGATCTCGCTTTATATGATGTCCTGTGAAAGGAGTGATCGTGCACAATGTTATGGTCGTGCCTTTTCTCTTCCACCCATTTCCAGACCTTTCCATGACTCAGGTCTAAGATTGGGTCAGTGTGCGTATGTGTGCGTCTGATGACAGCACTTGTTGGTACCAAATTCCACGGTGCACAGGACAACTATATTTAAATTCTACTATATTTAAATATCCTATCTCCTTCTCCTGTCCCAAAAGGTCATAACTCCTCTCCTGCTGAGCCGACGTCTCTTACTGTCTGGTTTGTTTTATTTAATCACTATTCGTAATCAAAATGATAAGAAGCAAAACCCACTCCACTTTTCTCATTCCGGCTGTGTAGTCATGCCAAGCTGGCACAATCAGTGGCATATATTATTGATAAGACTCCAAGGCATGCTGTCCAGGCTAAAATGCTGTAGTATGGAATAACATGTTAATTATAGAAAAAGACGCCTGTCCCGAGGTGCCTGTCTTTACACATGGTTAAGATACTCCTGAAGAGAAACGAATATTCATTGAACTCCGGTAAAGACGACTTAACCCCTTCAAGCGATGGCAGTACGGTCTAATGTCGTATGCATCTTATGCAGTAGCTATGAACAATTCAGTAATTACAGTGAAACTAAAATGAAAGGTGTGCAGTTACTGTATGAGAGTGAGGAATGTAAGCTTAGGGACTTATTCTGTTTTGCTAAGTGTAAGCTTTTTCTAAAAATTGTTCATGCTTGGCAAAATTGCTTCCGGTTTCTTGAGGACTGTGTTCAATTACATGTGCACATTCTCTTATTTAAAACTTTGCTTTTGACCTAATTTGATTCTCATGAGGTTTTACACACACTCTCTCTCTCTTTCTCTCTCTCACACACACACTGTGAGTGAGTCTTGATAGAGAGAGAAAGAGACAAAAAGTGGGTTTCTTTAGCATTCAGTGACGACCTCAGGGCCTGATTGTCCATGCAAAGTGGATGCTTTGCTTGGAAACTGGCAAGGATTTGGCAACAACTCAACACATTTCAGTCAAGCTTTCCCTAATTCTCTCTCTCTTTCACCCAGTCGCTCTCTATATCACCCTCCTTTCCCTCATGTGGGGCTCTGTTACTGCTGACTCCATGTGTTTGGATATAAAGTCTATGGTATAGATGTCCAGAGGCTCAAGTTACAAATACTTTTCATCATAATTAACAACCAATTTGACATAACACCTTGTCTCTTTTTTCACATTAGGTACACACTCAACAAAAATAGACATGAAAATCTGAACATGAGCAAACTGTATAATTCATATTTACATGCTTTCTATTTATACTTTATGTCTTAACACTTAATTTTGGTCTGCACTCAATCATGTCAGTCAAGCAGTACATTCCTACCCAGCAAACTCAGACAGCTCATACTGGGACGCATGTGTCATTCATCCAGAGGAGAAGAATCTGCCTGTGAGTGTGATATATTCAAATTTAAATACCATACTGGGGGTGTGGGAGCATAGTGCTTTGAAAATACTATTCACGATTTACAGTTTACATAATACCTGATGAGTATGCCATGTTATAGTTTACATGCATACATTTTGATAAATGCCTAAAAGTCAAATTGTTAATATTTATGGTTATTGTAATTTTTTTAAACAAGGGAGCAAAACTTTAGCAATCTATATAAATAAAATAAAGCTTTTGGCTGTACATTGGTCAGAACTAGCTCTTTCAACAATATCTTATGATTCATACATTAAAGGACCCGAAACCAGTCTCAGTTATTAGCTAAATAACTACTGTTGGCAGATAAGATGAAAAAAAAAACAACAACAACTAGATAAGTAAATAAATTAACCTTAATTAACTAAAAAATCCTGCAAAGTTATGTCACAGCAGTTAGCTGTCTAATGTTAGCCCTGAAGATTATGAACGCATATTTTCCCTCAGAAATCCTGTCCATAAATCCTGTTGTGTTAGCTTTTAGCTACCTATGTCATCAGTAAAATGTTAAATAACTAATAAAAAGTTAAGTGACTTAATCTCCTCACTTAATGCTAAAATAATTTAGCTCTTGATAGCTGACTAGTGTTAGCTGTGAAGATTAAGGGCATTTCATTTATCGCTTCAGAAATCCTTTAAGGTTAGCTGATATTAGCTGGCTGGCTATGCGAGGAGTGAAGGTTAAGAACATTGTTTTTATTTTTTTTAATTAATCATCTGATTAATGATGAAAAGTTAGATCTTTTTACGCTGCCAGTGAAGGCAGTGAAGATGTTTTAAAATGACTTTAGACATCTTGTCAGGTTAGCACACATTAGCTAATTTTAGCTAATTACAGTTAGCTCATATTAACAGTGAAAAATAAATACTATACAATGATACATTTTATTTTTAATCAAAGTTATGTTTTTAACCTGTTAAACAAGTATTATACATACAGTAATTGGACATACAGTAATTAGACATACAGTAATTGGACATACAGTAATTAGACATACAGTAATTGGACATACAGTAACTGACAAGGTCAAGGTCGTACAAATTGCACATATTGGTAGAGTAACTCTTCCTCTATACCAGGCATTACTAACTACTATACCGTAGTCCAGATCTGGACAGAGTGACAGTTCTTCCCTGACCCTGGTGCTTTTTTGATAAATAAGAATAATTAATATCAAGTATTAATCAGTCAGTAATCAAGCACTTTTTCCCTTAAGGTGGGCACGGATATACATATCACTTAACAGAGCCAGTCAACCCAAACAATTTACTGTGTATAGACAGAGCGTGCAGAAAAAAACTGAAACAAAAGCACGACACTCCAAGAAAAGGAAAGTAGACTATGAAAACTGAACCTTCAAAGATAAATTTACAGATAAATTTACAGTTTTTTTTTTTTCATCTTGCGGAAAGTTTTGAAACTGTGGCGATAATAAGCAGTGATGTAAAGTGGCACTATGAGACAAAACACGGGAGCAAAACATATCTGCAGCGGCCTCAAAGTTCAAACTGTCCATACGTTTAATGTAGTTCCTGAAAACTTACAATGAATGCATGTATACAGAGATCTGAATCACATGAACACATGAAATTCAGCCTTTGGCACAAAGAGAAATATATTGGCTGGACTTTCTTAAATTTTAATTCAATACCCCTGGTCTAAACAAAGGTACTACTTAACATAGTCTCCAATACTAGCGATTCATTCACATCATTATAAACCCTCATCTCAAAATCCTCTTTGCCGCAGTTTATTTTCTCATACTGCATGGTTTATCATCAATTCTGGTTTGCCCTTCTTTAAACTTCTTTATCTATCTGTGCATGTTGCTCTTGTCAATGGTATCAACATGGTAACAATTCTGTAGCACCGTGGGATATCATCAACGTCGAGAAAAGGGAATTTGAGAGTTCGGTTCAACAGTGATGCAAATGCATTGCTTGTAATGGAGACTATGCTGAGTATTACTCTTACTGTATATAGAGGAAATCAACTTTACTAAGACTAACTCTACCAACATATGCAATTTGAACCAACCTTGTGTATGTCAGTTAAAAAAAAAGTTATGCCCACTTTTTCATTACTTTCAGTTCAGCTCTCATACAAGTTTGTGAAGGACAAATCACGTCTAAATTCCCGAATCAAGTTTGAATTTTTTTTTTTTTTTGAGATTTCTGAACAGCAAAAAACACTAAATTATGTATTTATTCATTTACTTTTTGCTTTAATTGAGCTTAAGCTTTCCGTGTAAATAAAGTTTCATTTCGTAATCAGTTTAAGCTAAAATCCAGAGGATCCATGAAGTACATACGTACATAGATAGATAGATACATACATAGATAAATATGTGTGATGGGAGGGGAGCAGTTATGAGAAATGCTCTTCACAGAATAAATGAAGCTGTAAAGTTTCTGGAGAGCCTGATAAACACTGACCCCAGAACAGTGTCACAAAACAGACTTCTCCAATAACAAACAAACATCGAGAAGGTTTTCAGGAAAACTGAAACTCTTGTACGTATTAATGCAATGGGTGCTGTCAGTCAAGCAAGAGCATTGCTGTATTCTAGTATAACACACACCACTGGGAAATTGTTTATAATGATAATCCAGAAGAGTGAAACACAATCAGAGTTTAATGCTGGTTGTTATGGAGAAGCAAACAAACAAGGCATGAGACAAACACACAGCCCTAAAACCTGCTGAGACAAACTTTTGACCTAGATGTACTTACACACACACACACACACACGCACAAGAGGACAACACAGGTGTCTGAAGCTCAAAGAAACTCACACTGAGGTCATGTGAAACCTCAGACTCTGCACTGTTGTGTTAGCCTTATAGCTACAGAATATTAAAGAGTATAAACACTTGAATAACAGACAATGTGAAATAGAAAGTATCCGGTTCTTGTTTTGATTATGTTTTGATCAGGGTTAGATTTTTTTTATTAGCAGGTTAAATTTAGCATTGAAGATAGAACATTCCCTTTAAAATCTCTCAAACACTACCTGGCAAGCTTTTATACTGAGTCAGCGTTAGTGCAGTAATCAAAACACAGAGCAGTACATTTGCATCAAGGGCGAGCAGACATCCTGGAGACTCTTATCTAGTATAAGAATTTGAAATATAGGAAAACAAAGAAACACAAAAGCTGTCTCGAGAGATCTCAAGATAAACAATCTTGCAACTGGGTAACAATGCAAATTCCAGATGACGGTTCCCTCACTCCTGAATAATTTTTATTCTTATTAAGTCAAAATTGCGTTCTTTATAGTTATTTTTTTATAGTGATTTGTGTGTATGTAATATTATCTCCTGATTGGGCCATTTGCATGTTCTTCATGTGCATGATGGGTTTCCTCAGGGTTCTCCTACATCCTAACGATATGTGTTATAGGCTGATTGGCAAATTGCCTGTAGTGAATAATTAAGTGTGTGGGCTAATTGTTGATTCAATTCAATTTGATTTTGGTGCACTGCGATTTTCAAATCAATTCAAAAGCACCAATGTTAATTGTGTTTTTTTTTCTCAAGCAGCTATATATTTTTTTTTATAGATTATGAAGTATTATAATTTTGTAAAGGTATCTAATAAGCCTTAAAAAGCTGTGTAACTTGTATTGTTGATTCTTTAAATGTCATGTCTAGTACAAATCATGTATATTTTTTCCAGGTAATTTTCTGCTGCACACTCCAGTCCAGCAGGTGGTAGTATTGCATGAACTGCTTAAAATCTTAAAAGAGGAAATTTTTCCTAAAAATGTATTCTCAGAAGATACAAGTAGTTTGTACTTTCTGCAAAAGCTGTGGTATATTTTTAAGTTATTTTTATTATTTATTTACTAATAAATAATTTGTTTGAGAACTGATCCATTAATTCAATAAATTGAGTTGACCAGCAAAATTAAATTGCATTACAGTCAATGAGGTCGCACAGCTGTGTTGTGCTTGTCCCCTGTGATGGTTCGGCAACCCATACATGGTGTATAGTCCACCATACATGGTCCACCAACTTGTCCCCTGGGTCAAGTTCCAGAACCTACACAGGAAAAGTGATACATAAAATGGATGGAAGGACCTTCTGATTGGCTGCAGTCACTGTTATTTTGTGCCTACCACATGACATTTGATCTATCTATCAGTTTGATCTATGTATGATATATGCATTCAAATTCCCTGCCAGTTTCAACTACATACACACTCAACCTTGGCATACCACTGTCTGAAACATACTATTATAGGATTATTGGTGTGAAACAAAGTAGTTTTTGCCCCATTGACTCAATAACAATGTTTTTAGCATACTGTAGCTCAGTAGATTAAACAGTACCCAAACTCGAAAATCGAAATCGCAGTATGGACCTGTGCAATTTTTTAAATGCAAAAGGCTGAAATTTATTTCAGGAAACAGAGGTGATGCTTATCAGCAGGCAAGGCAGACTACCGTTTGGGCTCAAGGGCTGACAAAAAACTTATTTCTTATTTATAAGATAATGTGGTTGAATTCTGGTTGGAGAGGCCCCATGCACCTTTGTGCTTATGGCCCCAACGTGGCTGTAGAATCGCCTCTGAAGAGAAATATATGCATAATAATATGAACTATGCACAATACTATTTCGATATAACTGGAACCAAACAATCATTAGATGTTAGCTATTTCAAAATAAGACTTTGTAGTTTAATTGTAGACTCGCTGACCTCAGAGAGACACCATCTGTGATCTGAAGTCAGACAAACTGGCTGATTTTATTAGCTTGAATGCAAGCTCCTCGCTCACTGCACATTACCCAAGGCAGAGACACAGCATGGGAGATCCAGCACACAACACTATTAGACTGAGTGATTGCACACACGCCCCTCACGCTGGGGGCTCACAGCTGATCAGAGACACCTGTCACACACCACAGCACACACACTTCATCCTCAAAGCGGGTTACGCCAGGGATTACCAGGGGCTCCTGACTTTCACGTTAAACATCAAGCCGCCGCTGCTCCATTCACCCCCTTTCTTTCGATTTTATTTCTCCTGTAGATAAACTTGACTCCCACTATGTCTCACAGCTCAGACACCGAAACACACTCTTTTGGAATAAACAGACCACCAAAGTTGTTTGATCTTTTTGCTCATGTGCTTTTATCATGCACTTCTAAAACCTTGGTGCAGGTGGGCACCGTGTCAGCTCTGACCAAAACCATGTGTGCAGCCATAAATCGCCCCTCCTCTCTGAGACCCCTTAGCCAACTGCTAGTCTGGCTTGGGCCTGTCCTCCCAAAATACCCTCACAAAGACACCCATCATAAATAAACAATACTCGCCCACTATATTTAACAAGAACTTAAAATAGGGAGAACGGGGACTGGGCGAAATACCTCTGAAGTCACTACATTGGGACGAATGTTACTGTATGTTTTATGGTTATTCAAGATTACAGTTTGTCTATTGAACTGGACATCTTTTTTTTTATTATTATTTAATTTTTTGATAATGAAAACCTGCTGAAGGTCAATTGGTCATTGTGTGTTTAAAGGATTTCAGTCATTCAGGTCATGGTGAAGGTCAAGTAGTACTACAGAATTTTAAGGACTTGATCTCTATTCTGTCCTTACCACAATGACACAGTAAAACCCTGAAACCCAGATAATCTTAAATGAAATTTGAGGGTCAGTTGATTTCTCTGTAATAAATGCAGGTTTATCACTTAAAGTGCTATATATCTAACCCACCTGATCCAGCTCAGAATGAAATAACCTAATAAATATTTTATCTGGATACTATTTATCTGGATACTAATAAGTGTATCTGGATACACAGTGCTGAGGATTATGTTATACTGTAGTTATTCATTCATTCATTCATTTTCTATACCGCTTTATCCTATATTCAGGGTCGCGGGGGGCCTGGAGCCTATCCCAG
>JAQQZT010000004.1:7272829-7302762 GCA_030068275.1 Clarias platycephalus | reverse complement strand
ACTCCCAAAGAGAACCTCAACATCTTTATCTCTGCTACCTCCAACTCTGCCTCCTGTCTTTTCTTCAGTGCCACTGTCTCTAAGCCGTAGGCCGTGGCCAAAGAAAGTGCAATGTCAAAAAGGGCATATTAAAACAGTTCAGCTCTCCTATCCTAGTTTCATAGAATGGGAATCATAACACGAGAATACAATTATTATGTAGATTATTATTAATTCACACCTTTTCTTATAAAGTAGAATTCAATTTGTACTCGCAAAGGAAAATTAATGAATACATGGTAGTTTAATAATTTAAAAAGAAGTATATTCTGTTTTCAATTAGACTATATAGAACAATTTATTTTCAAATACACAAATTCTATCAGAAATAAATTGTTCTATACAGTCGAACAAATCCACCTAGATCATAAGGTCATTTCCCATAAAAAAAAAGAAAAAAAAAAAAGACTTAACTACTTGTTAGCAAAAAGAGTGCGCGCGTGCAGACATGCATGTCTTCAATTCGAACAACGCTTTTAAGTGTGAGACTCTTACTTGCTCTTCCGTCCTGTGCGGGAGTCTGAGCTGTTGCTGGTGGTCAGGTTCTGTGTGAGAGTGGACGCCAGAGTCGAGGACATGTAGCCAGAAGATTCTCTGCTTGAAGCAAAGTCCCGAGCCAGGATATCGTTCTTAATGGCCTCATAGGAAGCCTTCATACTCGACGTCCTCCTGCCCTCCTTCATCTGCAATGCACGACCCCAAAAACAGGTGTAATTTTTAATATAATTCCCTGTATTACATAGATACATCCTGAGTGTAGAAATGTATACAAACTTACAGTTTAAAACAGAACATTTTAATATTTAGTCACAAAAAATTAGGAATTGTTAAAAATTGTTGAAAGCCATTTTTTTAAAATGGAAAAAAACAAACAAACAAAAAAAACCCCGGCTTTACATTTACACTCAACTTTACTACATTAAACAACAATGGTTGAAATGAATATCATCCTAAGCAATTAAAAGGTTGCATTAGCATTTCCGCAAAAAAAAAATTGCGCCTCCAAATTTTATTACAATAAACGCTAACAGTCCACTTACTTTTGACAGGTAGGGATTACGCACATACTGAAACAATACAGATGCTGCAGGTGGAAAGAAGAATGATTTGGAGGGGGAAAGGAGGGAATGAGGTGGTTGGTTGTGGTGTGGTTTTGTTGTACCTGTGCTGTGGCCTGCACTGCCTGAGCGGCCGCCATACTGATGGCCCCTGCACCAGCCGCTGGACCCATTGGCAGAGAGCTCAGGTTGTAGGAGGACAGAGATTGGGAGGAGTTCACATTGTACACATTGTTGGACGACGAGGATGTGTTGTTTACTCGGCAGCCTGTCAAACACAGACACACACTTAAGCAAAATGACTAAGAGGATTGATTTTAATAGCCTGAAGTGCACAATTTGTCCACACAAACGGGTTATGCATTGATATTTTGTCTGCGTTTCTGTGTCTTTACCCGGCGTGTTCTCTTTGGTGGCATCTGATGTGAGTGTCGAGAGCAGAGCTTCGGATTTAAACTTCTTCTCTGGCACATGCTCAGTAGTGTGGTGAGTTGGCGCGCTGTACTTCCTCTCTGAGAAGTAGACGTGCACACACACATTAAAGAAAGACAGATGATAGACTACACAGCACAAGAGCATGTCAGCTGGATAGACAACAGTGGTGCTTCTTACTTTCTCCAGCGACGTGCGAGTGAACGTGATGGTTATTGACAGGTTGTGAAGGACTGTCCATTTCCAGCGATCCTGCAGTAAGATGAAAAATGCATTATTGAAAAACAGTTTGACGAGAATAAGCATGCAGATGCAGACACAAACCAATTTAGACTGAAGGAGCAGAGTGGAATATGTAGAGCCATTTACTGCCTTCAAGCCGAATTGCATTTGCAGTTTAAATACTGATAAGATTTCGCTTTCCTCCAAAAATCCCTCCGGTGAAACTATATGCAGTACGCATTGCTGGGACACTGAGAAAATAACAGTCTGAAAGAGCTGACCAGTCCCGTGATTTGGTTGCCTGGAAACCTAATGGACATGGAGTGCCATGAGTTAATGTAGCGTAATGACACACGTCAAGTGTATTCATACAGACTAATGGAAACAAATGAGTTCATAAACTTTTATCCTTTTTCTAACAAGATGTCAAATGTAGCAGCGTGTTGAGTCATGGTACTCTTCTCCCCACATGCAACAAATAAGCTAATATTCATGTGCGTCTACCGTTTTTATTTTCTCTCATGTTAAAATGTAGCCTAGCCGTATGCAAAAAAGAGAATTTGTTTAAAAATATTATTTTCCAAAAGTTTTGAAAATATCGACCATCTAGCAAAAAAAAAAAAAAAAAAAAAGCTGCCATTTAACAGATGCACTTCAGCCTTCAGGATCAGGAAGGGGTATTGTTTTATCCATTTATTTAACTATCTATGCAAAAAGAAAAAGCTCTAAAGGTAGGTTTGTAAAGCTTGCTCGGTCAAATATGAATCTTCTCTAAATAAATAAATAAACAAACTGATTAACAGCCTGGATACAGAATCTGCTTGCCGCTCATGCCTCCCATCTATAAAGCCGCTCAACTTCAAAACTTCAAACACAGAATGATTATTGCTTCCTATAGATGGGTCGATTCCCAGCAAAAACTTTCATCACAAGATTACTGTGACTCTATAGAGCTGAAAATGGCAAGGGTTCAAATAAAACAAACACTGCAAATGATAAAGTGTTTTATGCATGCAGACTTTCTTACATCTGTCTGTTACTTACGTCTCTCCAGGATCTCTGTAATGCCTGCGTTGTCCGCTTCAAGCTCCATTTTGAATTTTGCAAGCTCTTGATCCAACTTCCGCAAATGCCGATCCACCTGATGACAGAAAACACTCTTAAATCAACATCACAACATGTTTTAATATCCATCAACATTGCTCTAAATTCAGAAAGAAAGAAATCCATCTGCTAGATGTGAAATCCAATTCCTTACTAACCACCATAGTGTAATCACAGGGAATGACTACCACCCAGTGGTGAATCAGGTGTAATGCAGTATAAACCTTCATTCACTCACCAGATCATAGATTTGATTGGCTAACTGGACTTTTTCATCTGCATCTTCCAACGCTTTATAATAGTCCTGAGAGAAAGCAAATCAGAAGTGTCATTCCTGTTAAACCTTTCCATAGGAAAAAGTTGTAAAAGGTAAAGATAGACAAATAATTATATGTATAAAAATGGTGTAGCTGTATAAAAACAAACAAACAAAAACAAAAAAATAAACTGCTGCAAAACTAAACAGAACAAAAGAATGAATGCAAGCTGAGAATTGTAAATAAAGCCAGCTGCTTTGGGACTAAAGAGTTATTTCCACCAGATGCTTTATTGGCGCTTGGTAAAATCTTCTGTCCTCTACCTTCTTAATAACCTCCATCTGCTCCTCCCTCCATTCGGGTTTGTTCTTCTTTGCGTTGGAAAAGAACTCATTAACTCGCTGCTCCAGCTGGTCCATAGCATCTGTAAAGCACAAACAGTGTAATGATGAACACAGACATCTCAACGTATTGATCAGATACTGAGACACCTTTGGGTTTCTACCGACTTGTTACTATGTTAGTCACTTTTTTAACGGTGAATTAATCACTGTGGCCTTTCTGAAATTTCTGTAGATTTTCAAGCTGCTTAATACAGTGTTTATTACTTTTGTGTCCAGGGGACACAGCTGCACTGAAACTCATTTGAGTGTTTAAACTGCTACTATCATGAATACAGCACACTGCTACCTTTGGCATCTCTTCAATCCTTTGTTTAACGTTTTAATACACAAAGAATATGGAATTACGGAGCACAACAAAACCCTTGTGGGCAACGCAGTATTCCGTGCTGCCATTCCACTTGTACGCATGTTTTTTTTTCCTTAGCATGCTGTCTTTCTTCACAGTCAGTCTCTGTTTCATGCTCATAAGAACATTGTGGTAAATATTGACGGCATAGGAGTTCATAAGATTGTATAAAATAGTCTTATCAGAAATCGTTCCAAGAGTAGAGAACTCATGGGATTTATTCTTCTTGCTCTTCTTCTTACACATACACACAAGATATAAAGATTTCATCCTAAAATTTCCTCAGCCAGCTTCTGTGTTTAACAGGTTGGGTAATATTGTTTTATTTTTAGATGTTGTCATACTGTGAAAACTTCACTACTACGAATGACAAAACTCATTACTGCTAATAGCTCTGTTCTGAGATGAGTCTCATCTCATGCAGTGAGCATATGCTATTAGACTAGATCGGTAAACAGTAATAAGACGCGTTTTACACAAAACACATTTGGATCATGGCCATAAAATTACTCAACATGTGACTGATAATTATCTCCTTTACGTAACGGTTGTCAAATGTGCAGCCCATAGGAAAGGACCAGCCAAATAAAGACCCTTATCCTGCTCAATTGATATCAGGCTCTACATAAGAATAGACAGTACTATGCAGAAGTCTTAGATACGCTATGCTTTTTAGTACAAACATTCCTAAGGATTTTTTTTTTGTTAGGTTTTTTTTGGGGGGGGGGACTTTTTTTTTTTTTTTGAGTCAGTACAAAAACATTTCTGACTTTCAAATATCAGACAAATTCCAAAAAAAAAAAAAAAAAAAGCCTATTATACAAGCAATCACTTTTCAGAGAGAGAAAAAGCTGCTGGGTTTTGCATGCAAAAAAAGAAGCTTGTGCGACTAATAAACTGTGAGTGATTCTGCAGGATGCTCAGTAAAACTTGGCAGCTAATTTCCTTAAAAAACTGCATAAATTGAACAAGAGACACCAAATAATGACTTAACCGTTAATTACTGTTTACCTGCTACATACATATTTTTATTTACACTGTTGACCCCTCCCCCCCTTCTTTTTTTTTTAAAGGTATACCTGCTCTATAGCATTTATTCAGACATGCCAGAGACTTGTACATGTTATGCAATTACAGTCACAATAAGTGTCACTTTTATGCAGTTTTTTTTTGCACATTTAATACTTTCTTTACACTATTACTATTTGCACTATCAGAAAAACAACTGCACATCAAAGTTGCACCTATTAGTAGTATTGTTTATTTATGCCCATTTTTAAACTTGTGACTTATATGCTTTATTTATGTATTTTGTAGTTGTTGTTTTTTTGTTCTTAGAATTGCACCAGTAACTTGTAGAAGTAGCTCTCACTTTACCCTTGTGTCTACTGACTATGCAAGATATACAATGTGCAATCAAATCTACAAACCTGCCTTTGTGTTAGTTTCTTATTTCTGCTGGATATCTGGAATTTCCTCCAGGATCAAATATCTATCTATTTATCTATCAGCATTCATAATGCTGCTTTCGGGTGCTGATGAATGAACACGGAATGGTCCATCACTGAACTGTTATTATTATTTTTTTATTATTATTTCTCTTACCCGCTTGATAAAGTGTCCCTACAATAAGTTTGACAGCCCAGACTCAGACACTTTCCGCGCATCCTGGTTTTAAAATGATCCAAGCAACTACACGTGACTTAGCGCTACACTTTAACTTCAGCTCTCATCACAAAATGGCCAGAAAATCAAACACACGACTTTATCTGTTATAAACATCTACATCGTGTTGACTTTTCTCTGACTCGGGAGTGCAGTGTGTAGTTTGTTTTAGCCCACTTGACAGTCGCGCAGGGTCTTACTCTGCACTTGCAGGTCCATCTCGCGCATTTCCGTAAACCTGTCGCGGAGATCCATGGGTAGCTGCTCGATCACTGCCAGAGAGAAGAAAAAGCAAAATGACGGACTAGCCTAGCAGGCTAACAGCTGCGCACCATTATCACCGAAACACGAGCCCGAGAGGCAAATAAACCCCCTCGTTCAGTCACGGGAAAATAAAACCGCGCATATACTTACTTTCGAGATAGTCCTCTAAGTACAGCATTTTGGCAAAAACGATGTTTTCGAGGGTTTTGCAGAAAGCGTTGTAATCGTCAATATGGCGCCGACGGTCGCTGAACGCTGAAGAGAAAAAAGCAACTGTTTAAAGGGAGGGACGCGACGACAACGCCGTGCGCGCTCATTGGCTGTTGATAACATGCGCGGAAATTACGTAATTACGTAAGATCAGTGGGATTTGTAGTTAGTTCTTAACTGTTGTAACTACAGTTGTATATGTAGAGAGAGAGAGAGAGAGAGAGAGAGAGAGAAGTCAGCCAAAAGAATGTATACACACTTCAGAAAAAGAATAAATATTGATTATATATATTTTAATACTAAATGTATTGCTATATGTTATATATATGTAATATGTAAATCCTGAGTAATTAATATCTATTTATATTAATTTTTGAATTCTATTCTATTTTATTCTGTAACCCTGTAAATTTGTACATTTGTATATTACAACCAAAATATTGAGGTTCTGAACATTACTTATAAAATTGTTCAGAACCTAAACACACACATACACATAGACACAGACAGACTAATATTATTTTACATATGTTAATAATATTTGCATTTTCACACCTCTCATGTTACAATTACACTTTGCACATAATGTAAATCATATGTAATTTATATATTTTTATATATTTATATTTGAATTGTATTTTTTTCCTGCAGCTTTCTTGTTAATTTGTATATTGCAACATAAATTTTAAAATTTACTATATATACTATAAATCTTCATTTTATTTTTGTTGTTAAATCTATTATACAGTCATATAGGCATTTCACTGCATATCATGTTGTGTATGGTTGTGTACATGACAACTAAAATGTAAAAATAAATTTGATTTCTATATTCTCTTAGTACAGCTCATTTTAATGGCAAGTTCTAAGACTTGCCATTAAAATAATGTATTTCTTGTTTAAATGGTTGATTTTAATGAATGTTGTAAAAGAGATAATAATAATAATAATAATTAGAAACTAGATTTCTAATTAAAATGGACGAGTAAATTTTATGCAATAGTTAAACACTGAAACACATCTCTAAACAGGAAGTATATCCACCTCAACAATATATACATTATGAAAAGTAAGTTAGTGATAACGATGTAATGCTCGAAGAGCTGATTTGATGTAAAACTGAGCAAATTTATCAGTGTCAACACTTAATCTACATCAGCTTGAAGTGAAGTTTTGAATGTCAGATTTATCACATGTCTGATAGAGATGGGGTGGAAAAATTATTTACTTATGTATCGCAATTCTTTTCAATTCATAAAAAAATTCATTAAAAATTTTAATGTTTACATTCAAGATGGTAAATTATGATCCTACAGGTGGTGTGCTCTAAACTATTCCCACAGCACAGCATTACAGCTGTGTTGTAGGAGCAAATTATTTTCTAAAATGTTTAGAATTGTAACACAATATGCCCTGCAATGTATTGACAACCTGTCCAGAGTATACTCCGATTTGTGCCCACATGACCCTGTACAGGATAAGGGGAAAAGAAGAAGAATGAATGTTAAAAAAAAAAAAAAATCGAGAAAATAAATAGTATTGAATCTGTATGTCTATAAAACCATGATATGTACAGAATTGCAATACAAATCAAATTGACATCTATGTATAGCAATAATCATATCAGGAGGTCCCCAGTGATTTCCATCCCTACTGTCTGATCTCTGTGAGATGCTAACCAACCCAGCACATAACACACAAGACTTTGGTTTTTAAATTAGCTTGGGACGAATTCTGCAAAGCATAGACTCACTAAAATCAGCTCGGTACCAGATTTTCAGAACTCTGATATCAGTAACATCTCCAAAGTGGGTAAAGTGAGGTTAAACCACTTGTGATCAGAGATTAGAATGAGAGAGGGCGCTTAATATCAGCTGTATTCAAAGGAACTTCAACCTCAAGAGGGCAGCAGTGCCTGAAAACTCAGAAACAGCTTTGTAAGGTCCAATAAACATTTTTTTATAATATTATAGAAAGCAATATATTATAATATGGGTTTTGTATTAAGAGTTAAAATAATTAATTCATAATTAATTTATTCATTCATGCATTTATTATCTGCAACAGAGATGCTTGGGTGAGCATCTCTGTTAGTGGTGATCAGTGCTGGTTGTTGGGAACAATCATGAATAGTCACCACTCATATGGAACTCATGCAAGGGATAGTGCACGCATGCACTACCTGTGTAGTGGTGAGTCAAGCGAACCTGATCTCTTAGCTTGTATAACCAAAAACTGACATAAACTACAGAGCCATGTTTCTATCTTTTGCTCACTAGATTAGTAGTAGTAGACAATATTCAGGGTGTCCCCAAAAGTCTTTAAACACAAAAAATTTAAACCTTTTAGTAAACTGTAACTTTATTCACAGAACATCCTTTACATGATTGCTTAGCCATTTGGTTGTAAATACACACTGAATTGTCCCTCTACTCATGATGAACCTGATGAACACATCTGGCATTATGCAGGTATCTAAACTTTGCATGCATTTCTTTAAATGATCTGTGTGCAGTAGTGTAGTGGTTGGCACTGTGGCCTTGCACCTCCAGGTGCATGAGTTTCCTCCCATAGTTAAAAAAAAAAATGCAGAGTAGGTTAACCAGAATGCCTGTAGTGTCCGAATGAGTGTGTCAGTGTGTGTGTGCACTGCAATGGAATGGCACCTCGTCCAGTGTGTACCCCGCCTCGTAGCCAAAATGTCCTGGGATAGGATCTAGGCCCCCTGTGACCCTCTACAGGATAAGCAGTATAGAAGATGAATGAAAAAAGATGAAGATCTTTGTGCAGTATAATGTCCTAGCCTTAATCCCCATTGGATTCTAAAAGCCTATCTCAATTAAATTGAATTTAATTCAATTGTATTTATATAGCGCCTTTAACAGTCATAATGTTCACAAAGCAGCTTTACAGAATCAATGATGAATGAGGATCAGTGATATGTGTGAGAAAATCGAAATGATGTATAAATCAAAATGATCAGCATGCTGAGGGCGATGGTAGAAACCGTGAGAAGAACCAGACTCAATAGGGAACCCATCCTCATTTGGGTGATGTAGGGTGACGTAGGCACGGATGTAGGCAATTCCAGTCCTCAACTATTGAGTGACTGCAGTTGCAAGTCCTCAGAGAACAGCGGTCTGCATCAGCCGAGGCCAGGACCGTCTTCATGGTAAAGTGGATCCGTCCCCCGTTTCCACACGCATCCTAAGCAGATCACACGGGGCGTCCATGCGGTGAGATCACCAACCAGAAGCGGGACACCGGGATGAGGTCCAGAGGGCAGAGGGTGTCTGGTGGATCACTGGGGGCTCAGGAGCAGCAACAGAGAGAGAAAATGAGAGAAAGAGAGACAACAGTTAAGCATGGTCACAATCACATAATATACAGTATAAGGTATAAAAGACTGTATATTTAATGCAGAGTGCAATTTAAAAAATAGATCAAATCATATGACAAAACAAGTTTTGGAAGACATTTTCCTAAAAATTTTAATTTTGCCTATGACGCTGTTCTTTATTCTTCTACCCATCCTGAGGCATCGGGAGATTGTGCCAGCTTCAGTAGACAAAGGCCGACCCAGCGAGGTTCCTGAGGCATCCAGAGAAGGACCAGCTCCAGCGGGATTCTGCTTTATGATGGTTGGAGCTACACATGCTGCTCCTGTGCTTCCAGTGATCCAGACCCCATCTGCCCTCTGCACCTACTGACTCGTCTCTGTGCTGAACTGGACTTCTTGTTAATTTAAAGAACTTCTGTTATATTGAACTTTCAGCTGATTAACACACATTATGTTATATTATTCCTATCTGTTATCAGCCAAATGAGGATGGGTTCCCTGATTGAGTCTGGTTCCTCTCAAGGTTTCTCCCTATTGCCATCTCAGGGAGTTTTTCCTTGCCACTATCGCCGTCACCCTTGGCTTGCTCATCCAAGACATTTCATTCAACATTCATTCATTCATCTCATTATTATCTAGACACATTTTTCTCACACATACACACTTCCATAAATTTTCTTTTTTCAATTTCCTTTTCATTTTTGTGAAGCTGCTTTGAGACAATGACCATTGTTAAAAATCGCTATATAAATTGAATTGAATTGAATTGAATTGAAATAAACAGACATTTCTTCATTCTAACTGAAACAGCACCAAAAATTAAACAGTGAAATTGTGCTTTAATACTATTTCTGTATGCACTGACAGGAACAACTCACGCCTTGCACAGCGGAATGATAACAATGCTCTTACCAGCCCTGACCACAGATATTAACCTGACACTGGACCAGTGTTGAATGCCACTGTTGGCCCAGTGTAATTTTATCTATCGAGGCTTACAAAAGTATAGCCATAAACAATTTTTTAACAAAAGCCCAGAACAGGCGTTGGCCTATTGCCAGACTGCTACCTCTTTAGCAAGTATGAGCTAGTTAAGTACCTTAACATGCTATCTAGGTTCCATTTTTATCATCAGTAATAAAGATGTAATAATGTTTAATTACATTCTGGTGATAAAAAAAACAGGTTTGCTTTTATTGAGGCGGAAATTGAGCAAATTTGAGCGGTGCAAGACTTTAATAGTGTTCCAGTGATTGTTCCTAAAATTGTCCAACAGACACTTTCATTATTACTCTGTCTTAAACCCTTTGTATAATAATTGCTGTGAGGTACCATCATTAATCCATGGTAGCATCATAAGTACAGTACATGAAAACCATCATAATGTCCTAGTTATCAAGAATGACCATAGTAAAACCACTTTGCTGTGAAGTACTTTAACAAGCACTAAACATCAATAAGAGCCAAATACCAGACTGTAACCAGACAATATGACATTTCAGTAAAATACACTATTTAAAAACAACATCAATAAAGAATAGAGAATGTTTTATATACTGTAGTTAGTCTCTGACAGAAGGCACAGGTTTAAATAACCTCTCGTAAACACTATCCATGGTTTAATCCTTCGCATTATAGACAGTCGACTGTGTGGCTCCACAACCATAACAGTAAAGTCAGGTGATAGCAGATGCAGATACTTTGATCTAAAATGAACTGGAACACAATCCATCCACTGAGCTGACAGCTGACAATGACAAATGGTGCAGGATTCGGTCTCCGGCAAATGATTAGGAAAACAAAAACAGTCACGAGTGTGGAATAAGTATCACCGTAGAGTGTTTTCAATGCATATGATTTGCATATGATTGTTTTTGTTGTCTTAATCCTCCCTTATACTACATACAAGAGGCATTCAAGTCAAATCGGGACTTTTGATTGTTCTGAATAACAGAACAGTTATGAGGGAAAAAAACTCCCTTCATTTCTCTATATAATCCCCTCCTACACTAATGCACTTATCTCAGTGTTTCACAAGCGCTTGAATACCATCAAGGTAGAAAGTTTTCTCAGTACCCTGGAGCCATGATCGAACTCCCAGGAACTCCTCTAATGGCCCAAACATGTGGAAATGGCTTGGAGCGAGGTCAGGACTGTACCGAGGGAATGTGGCAATAACTCCCAGAGCTCCTGTAATGTGCAAGTGGTGTTGTTGAATAATTGTGTGTAGAGTTCCCACAGGCAGATGCATACCTTCTGCAATTGATTTTCAAGGATCAGGCGTTCCACTCACTGAATGTTCACGGGAACGACTACTGTGGTCTCTGAGCCAACAATGTCGGGATAATCATTCACAAACGTACAGCCTTCTTTAAGACGTTTGCACCATTCCGATATTTTACTGTGGCTAAGAGGCTCATCACTGTACTGTGTTTAAAGTCAAATGTCAATCAATTTTATGCCTTCATCCATGACAATTTTCATCACAAGTAAATGCCCGTCTTGGGCACTTTTCAGAACCACAATGAAATTTAAATAATTATAAAAGAATCTATTGAACAAAGGTATTGATAAAGATCCTCAAAACCATATATAATATGGCCAGAGGTATGCAGGTTTGCCTATAGTGCCTTATCATAGTAGTGCATGACTGCTTGGGAAACTGCAATGGCAATAACTCACTGTAACTCTCCTTTTTCTTGACTCTAACATTCTCCTCTATGAATGCATTATTATTTATTCACGCCAGCAGTAGTTTCACATAGCAAGAAGCGATGCTATTGGATATTTATTAATGCATCACATTGTTATGTAACATGATCAATCCCTATAGTGTTTTGGCAAAAAAAATGTAATTTCTAAGCTTCTAATAGAGGCATAGACAGGTTGTAAAAGCTTTGATATAAACAACCTTGTGTGCCTGAGGAAAATAACTTGATTGGAGTGATTGAGTGAAAGTACAAAAACAATGTTTATCACGTTTTCCAGTCAAACAAATGTGTATTTGCTTGCTGAACAGCATGGACGATTTATTACTTTCTGCTATACACTGAAGAGATTTTTGTCTATGCTCAAGCAGCTAATATGATATGATAGATCACAGTTTCAGCCTGAGTGTTGGCCTGGTGTGCAGTCAGTCTTCCAGTTCTTCCCAAAGGTGTTCAGTTGGCTTGAGGTCAGGGATTTGTGAAGGACACTCGAGCTCATCCACTGCACCCTTGGTAAACCATGAAGTGTGTTTTTTTTTGTGCGCATGCTGGAACAATTTCAAAGTTCTTAGTTCCAGTGAAGCACAATTATAAAGAATACATTAACACTGTATACAATTATGTGCTTCAAGCTTTGTGGCACATACAAACTGTTCTGCATGTAATATTGTCTGTCCAGTATTTCTCTAAGGAAATATCTCCTACATTCAGGACCAAGCTTGTTATTTATAATATACTTGTGCTGCATCCTGGGAAAACCTTTCCCATGGTCAAATATGGACATTTTCTCTATCAGTAAGTGCTGTAAACTACACACTTTCCTGTATATGAGTAGGTCTTTCTTTTGCATTGTTTCTCAACTACATGTGAAGATATACCAGGTTTCCCAACAGTTTTAAGGGAGATTTAGTTTATTAAATTTTTAGGGGGATATTTATGATGTTTTTTTCTCTATGACTGCATTGCAGGAGCCTTCAGTATGGTGCAGTATGTCAAAGTGTGGCATTAACTGTGTGAAGGAATCATAATCGCCTAGCAAGATTTTATACTGACTGTTTTTTTTCTCCATTGTGTTTGTTGAACTGGCTCATTACCCATCATGATCCAATTCAGACATTTCCTTTTCATGAAAAAAAAAATGAATATTTTTGTTGAGTTGTCAAACAAAAGAAAAAACAGTCTGTCTGAAAGAGTTTCTGTTTGTCAGAGTACAGCCACATCTAATGGGATATCTATTGGGTTTTTACAGTCAGACCTATAGTTAGAAAATATGTATTAAACAATGTTAAGTATGTTCTCTGATTAGCCAAATAGGCCCTGGTGTCTCCAGACCACAAAATGCACGTAAGAGTTAATCCAAAATAATAATAATTAAAAAAAAAACATTCATCTTCCTATACAAAATAGGTTATGTATGAAATAACACACCATCACACCATGCTGTTACAAGAAAATAATGCACTCAGTGCACCATGACTTCCAGGGAGGGGGGGTGCCAGAGAATCCATAGTGATTTGTCAAGGATCAGGATGCTCAATTTATTAATGAACAGCACATCATAAATTTTAATGATTAAAAGTTGGATTTAATTGTGTGGAATGTCAAAGAGATAATTAGAGTTGTTTCACGTTATTGCTCATTCCCTTACTTGCATCTCTCTCTTTCTCTTTCTATCTCACTCTTTCTCAAAAAATGCAGCTTGACATTTTACCAAAAAACTGCAAACCATAAACTCCTTTGTGACTATTACAAAGCTATTACAAACAAGACCCCTATCTATACTGTAGTAGTCCCTGTGTATGAGGTGTTAGTCTAGACACAATAACATACAGTATTATTCACAGTATTATAATCCACATAACATGAATTCTTTTAGACAAATGGTCTTGCTGTATTGCTGAATATCTAATAGTATAGGATGTGATGGTTGTGACTGTTAAGTTCCAGGGTTCGTGGTTGAATCCCAAATAGGGTTAAATGGAAAGCTAGTGCTCAAGGGTGTACAATGCATTGTCACACATAGCAAGTAGTACCATGATCAGGGTTTGGAGAGTGATTTGGAATTTAGCCTTGTTTTAGGAGCTAGTTTACTTTGTAACTGTAAAATGAAAGAACACTGATAGTTTAGAGGCTTAGAAGCAATTATTAACTAGTGAAGGTTTTTTTTCTATTGTTGTTTAAGATGACATAACATTATTATGTATTTTCCTGCTGAAAGTGGGAAATGCGTGTTTTCCTTGGCACAGCTTTTATGCCGGATGCCCTGCCTGACGCAAGCCTCTCATTGGGACCAGCGCTGCATCCAGTGGCTGTGGTTTGGGCATTAGGCGGGAATGTAGTGTTTGAATGAGCATGTGAGTGTGTGTGTGTGTGTGCCCTGCAATGGATTGGCACCCTGTCCAGGGTGTACCCCGTCTCGCGCCCTAAGTCTCGTGGGATAGGCTCCAGGCCTCCCCAGTGACCCTGTATACAAACAATGAGTGAGTGAGTGAGTGAGTGAGTCAGTTATCACAAAAAAAGACATTTATACATGTTCTCATTTTATTTAAATATTTCTAATCAGGGTGGCACAGTGCCTGTGTGACTGTCACTGTCACCTTGCAGCTCCAGGGTCGGGGGTTCGATTTGCATAATCTCCACGTGCTCCTCAGGGTAGTCCAATTCCCCCCTACAGTCAGTCAGTCCAAAGACATGCAGGTTACCATATGACCTGTAGTGTAAGAGACCAGCAATATATTGACACCCTGTCCTGATTGGTATACCTGCCTCATGCCCAAAGTCTCCTGGGATAGACTCCATAAGTGCTTGAACAACTTTATTTTTTATATGAATACCTGACGACATCTGGGTAATTTCTGTGCAACCAGGGCATGATCTGTTTCCCCTCCTCCTCATGATAAAGCTAATGAGGAAGGTTCGCCTTTAGGACCCGGAGGCTGACACTCGTAGAAGGAGAGAGAGAGAGAGATCTCAAACTTCCCACATGCACTGGAGTTGAAGTGACACAGCCTGCCCCAGGCTGAGCAGGACAGAGAGCACACACTCAGCGCTGAGAGCTGGAGGAGAGAAGTGGAGTGCGGCTCACTCCGGCATCTCTTACATTAAATCACAGAGGATTTAAAGGAAAAAGGGGAATCACCACTACAGCATGCCAGCTCTGGTTAAATGCCTTTTCTTTTCGTGCGCGCATCCGCTGTCCTGAGGCACGAGGACTCAACACACACACACACACACACACACCACCTGTTGCAAATGCTTTCGGGGAGGAACGGGAAACTTCCCACGGATATAACGCACACTGCCGCTGCAGCGTGCGCGCGCCGCGCACTTTAAAAACACGCGCGTCACATCTGGATCGCCACCGCTCGCTCTAACAGTTGTCCCGAGGAGCCATGTGACATCCGAAGGAGCGTTTTATTCCATTGAGCGAGCGAGCGAGTCGCGCGCGCGCACGCCCGGGTGCACGGCGGTAGAATGAGGAAAGCCGCGCGAGCACGATGGCCCGGGAGGACTCGGTGAAGTGCCTGCGCTGTCTGCTTTACGCCATCAACTTACTGTTCTGGGTAAGACCCGCGTCTCAGACCGACCGCCACCGCGCTCAGTAAACAAGTCTAGTTTGTTTGTGGCACAAAAAAAAAAAAAGAAAGAAAAAGTTCAAGCAGGGCAGCAGGTGGCCGCGGAGCCGCGCGTGTTCCTCAACTATGGAACGCCAATTGTGCCAATCTGCTTCACTTTCTCCATGCGCGAGCGGCACATTGTACGTGCACCTTATTTACTACACGGACAGGAATCAGCAGTCACATACCGATACGATATTATCACGATACTAGAAGTATCACGATTTTATAAATAATCCCGATTCGATATTACATTTCCCCTCGATTTTGTTACAATTCTAAACCTTTAAAAATGGTTTAGTGATTAGTTAAATGTAACCATTAGTTTTCTCACTTAAAAACAAACGCATCATTACTAAAACAACTTTAAATACAAGAGTTTAACATTTAACTGTCTGTTATGTGATCTGTCATAATTCTTATTTCTAAACAAATTTAAGCAAATAATTCACTCCTAGTACGCGTGATGAAAATGTGTAAAAAGAGTGTATAAAGAAACGGCTTAAAAGTTTTATCGCCTCAAATGCCAACCATGTCTGAAAACCAAACTTCACAGTGAGCATGCAGGGATGTGGGGCTTCTACCACACGTGATTTTCTACTAAACAGCGCTCACTATGTTTTGAGACTGGTGTAAGTGTGTGTATTGAGTGGGTTTGAAACTAATTCTATCACAGAGTTTGGAGAAAAATGAGTTTCTGTTGCGCCACTCATAAGCTTCTGAGATCGGTACAGAATTGTTTATATCTGAGGCTGATCATCCGATCACCGGTCATTGCCAGTCAAACTGATTAAACGGTTCATCTCTATTATAAATATAACAAATTATAAGAAAAAAGAAATACATTTGGAGGCAGTATAGTGATACATGAATCACCACACGAAACAATTCCTCATGACTCAGACATTCAGGAAGTAAACAGGCTGCATTCGCATTGTCAGCTTGAGTTTACTCAGTTATGATTTTTTTTACCCTAATGTGACACAGATCAAATTTTTTAGGGCTGATCAGATGTTTTTCAGATCATTACTTTTGCATGTGATCAGATACATATGCCAGACACGGTAAGAACTTTTTAAAATCTGCGCATGCACTTTGCTTCATGGTGCTTTCAAAGCAGTGCTAAAACGGATAAAGGGATGTCTTTGGCTTTCTTCCTACTTCTGGACCTCAACAAATACTGACTGCTTGTCGTTCTCCAGAGCAAAACTCCAAGCATATTTTTAGTTTCGCATTTGTTGTTTGTAATTAATGAGCCGTAATAGCTTGAGCAATGTATCGATGTGCATATGTTTCCAGTTTCAGAGGACGCATCCACATTAGAATAAAAGTCATAAATACTAAAAATCACATAGTAAGGTGAAAGGAATCACTTATTAGGAAAGTGTCATGACATGCAAATTAATCTGATCAAAAATTCTGAATTGAGCAATGTGGCGGCTTGTAACGCAAAAGTAGCTATAGACACACAGAGTTTATGATAAAACAGGCGCTTTCAAATTGACCAAAATTGTTGCAGTATTTATGACTACAGATAGTTCTTTCAGATCTTCAGAATGCCCATAGGTGATCATTTCTAATAAAAAAAATGTTTTCAAAGAAAAATTGTTCAGGTAAATTTGTTAAATCTGATAGTAGAACGTCCCAGAGATATAAAAAAAGCTAAGAATCTTAAAATACCTCTATCTCCGAATGGTAAACATCTGTTAAGACCAGCCCTTTAATTCTACACTTTGGCAAGATGCTGTTTTTAAAGCTGCTAAAAAAATTGAACAAAGAATCAAGAATATATTACTGTCTGACTCTTACTTGGTCTAAATTGTAGAAAATTACATAATTTAAAGTGGTACTGTACATAAATATTTATTATAAAACTGTGGATATCTATTTCCTTCTCGCATATCTGTGAAAATCTGGAGGATTAGAAGCTGTGTCTGATAGTAAAACATTCCTGGCCTTATGGTTTCCGAGGTAAACTGTGAACTTTAAAGAGTTTGTGCACAGCATCGTTAAACAAATCGACAAGTTTCTGTTTAATAATCTCTGCTGTTACTGAGATGGTTTACATAAATTTCTGATCTGTAACTACGAAAATATCACCGTACATCCATTAGAACTTTTGGTATGTTTAAGAGGTTTTAAACATTCAAACATTTCTTATACATTTCTATTACACTGCATAAGTATGCAATTTAAAGCGTAATATTAGTTTCTTTATTCATTTGAAGAGAATGTTATATGGTGCTATACTGCCTCTGTTATTTCTATTGATATTGCACAATGCAGATGAGTTGCATAAATTTCTGACGACTGCAGGATAAGCGATGATGGCCATGCTGGCTATGCATAATTAACAGGAAATACAAGTCAGCCTTGATTCAGTGAACTAGTCCGGAAGCACAATGATAGAAAATGACTGTCCTGTATAGCTGTCATGATAATCCTAATTTCTCAAAATCCTCAACAAAACAGATTTCACAGTCCAGTACAGTGGAAAACAGCTCTGAGACAAAATGGGTATGCTTAATATTTTATATTCTTGTCAAAGGCTTATAAGAATCACTTTGTCAGACTTCAGAACAAATCCGACTTACGAACGTGCTTGGATTGGAATTCATTTATAAGTCGGAGATTACCTGTATACATTTGCATTTTTGGCAGTAAAATTTTGCAGTTTCTCTATCATTCTACAGGTGATGCAGGACAGTGTAATAAATAAAAAAAATTGCATTGGGATATTTATAACATTTTGATTATACCAGAATCGCAATACAAATTCAATCGACATCTAGGTATCGTGATAATAATGTATCAGGTGGTCCATAGTGATTTTTAATTTACAACCATCTTATTTAGTCACATATACAACCCAGGTCCTCTTTCTTATCAGGGATCCCTTAGCAGGGATCTGTGATCAAATTTTTACTACAGTCATGGAAATCACAGTGCAACTGCATTAACTGCAACTAACAACTGTTTTGACAGTCGCATAATCTATCAATTATTAAATCAACTATTTGGATTATGATTCACATACCTGCGGAGATGTGGCTAATTAGATTCTGTGAGGCAGGAAATAATAAGGAGGAGAGTAGAGCAGAGCGTGTGTGTGCAAGAGTGAGAGAGAGAGAGAGAGTGAGAGCACTCAAAATCCAGTAACACCATGCGCACGTGTTGTGTGATTCTTTTAAAAATAAAGTTCACTGAGGGGAACTGGAAAAATAAATTTGGCTCAGAGTGACACACAGACCCTAATTAACCATATTCGCCTCAGGTGTGTGTGTGTGTCCTTTCCCACTGAGGTGACGCTTGCACCCTTACCCACTTTCCTACCACCACAGTGTCTTTTTTTCTGATTCTACTGGCTGTTTCTGGCAAGTTATGACTGAAATGCTCCCACACTTCTGAGGTTTTTTTTGGATTTCACTTTAGCTAGCATAAATTGGGGAGTCTGGAGAGGAACTTTACAAAGACATGCCATTTAGTTTAATGCATATACATTCACATGCTATATTTTAGATAAATTATAACCACCAACACACCAAAATCGCCTGTGAAAGTCTAACTGCATTTAACCAACAGTGATATACTAACATAGTCTACGGTATGTACTCTAGTACTTGTACTCATAGTATAGTAAATTATTGGACTGTATTGATGTGTTTATTGTTACATATTCAAGCAATTAGTGAAATTCACAGGTTATTCACATATTCACACTTGTTAGGATGTTAAAGTGCGATTCCTGGGATTTGGCACTTCAGGAGTAGTAGTAGGGGTTAATTGCTTTAATTAGGGACCCAACAGCCACAGATTAGCAACATCAGGCCTTTTATCTGCTCAAAAGTGAGAAAAAAAGTCAATGACAGAATTGGCAAGCTTGCATTCAGTTCAAATTAATCTGACAAAGTGGCCAATCTGCAACCATCCTGTGTTGATCTGCTGCAAAAGAAAAGGTTTTTAATTGTAAAACAAGAACTTTGTTCATAGCACAATTTCTAGTCTAAAGGAAAAGCTTTCTCCATCACCATTTTGGCATTATTTAGAACTACATCTAAATTATGTACAATGGTACCTCGGACATGTGAACTTTTCAGGCTTTTCAGCATACCAGTGGCCACACGCCCGCGAGTTGTTCAAAACTTTCTTTGCTTTAGTGGAAATCCAAGCGAAGCGAGTTTATACACACACACACACATATATATATATATTTATTTTATTTTTATTTTTTGCATTCTGTGCAAAATTTAGTGAAGACATAGCACTAAGGTCAAGTGAGGTTTAATGTCTATTTATTAAATATTTTACTTTATTTACGTTGGTTCTAAATGTTTTGATTGTTTTAATATGCAAAAATATTATTATAATGATGGAAATTGGTAATAATGGTAATATTTTGGGTGGCTGGAACGGATTAACTGCATTGACATTATTTCCTATGGGAAAATGCGTTTTGCAATACAAAAATTCGTCTTTAGAACTCGCCTCCTCAACGGATTCAATTCATATGCCGCTGTAATGCTTACAGATGAGCACTATATTATTTGCATCTACTAAATTTAAAGCTTGTTGGTATAAAATGGCATGTCGCTAAACATTTTGAGTTTTCTGATTATGAATATTTGAGAATCGAAGTGTCAAGTTTGCATATTTGTCTGGTTAAAATAGTTCCACTACATACGCAAACCAAAGAGAAAAAAAAGCATTAAGAGTCAGAATCCAGAGTTCTGCCCTTCTGATCCATTTGGCTTTCCAATATTTCTGTTTCAGCAACTGCACACTGAATTAAGGTCTATTAAGCCCCATGGCCATATCTCTACGTAGCGGGCTGCCTCCTTGACCCCCAACCAAGCCTGCGCTGCATGTTTCACATTCTGCTACACACTATTTTAGGGAATTAAATGTGATAAGTGCTGGGTGTCGCTTTCACAGCCAAGAATGCCAACGGGGCGCACAAACTAAACTGTGCTACTCATATCTCAGCGGGTCATGCCATGTTAGCCTTACACAAACAGGATCCCAAGAAGCTTTAGAAGGCTCTGAGTTGAGAATCCTGGTAGGGATGTAGGTTTATGAGTTGTACAGTTTGTGTGATGTCAGACTAAAGCCTGTTTCTCTCCACAGCTAATGGCTCTGTGTGTGCTGGGAGTGGCCGCGTGGCTTAGGGATTACCTGAACAATGTGCTCACCTTAACTGCGGACACCAGGTGAGAGTTCCTGAATGGTCAGGTGTGAAAGGCCCGAATATCCAAATACAAACAATCTGGTCATTTTAAATAGCCTGGTTCACACAGTAAATACCCCTTTTATGTAGAATTGAATCAGTTGCACTAAACTAAAAATGCAAATCACAGTTGAATTCATAATCACAATGTGATATTCTCAAACATGTCATAAAGCCTATTCAGTGTTGATTATGATGACTGCAGAAGGAACTCTTTCCTACTGATGTCATATGTACAACATAGTGAATTTTTTTTTCACATATCCCAATTAGGAAGCTGGGGTCAGAACGCAGTGTCAAGGCAGGATACCACACCCCAGGAGCAGATAATGTTAATGGGTTAATGGCTTTGCTCAAGGGCTTAACAGTGCCAGATGGATGTGCTGTGGCTTGAACTCCCGACCTTCTGACCAGTAACCACTGAGCCACCACTGCCCTATCATCTCCTGACTCATCAGCAGTGTTGGGGGACATTAATTTTTAAAGTAACTAATTACATTATGAAATTACTGTCATTAAAAAGTAATCAGTTACATTACAGCGTAACGTTTTGATAAAAGTAACTAGTTAGAGTACTTTTCCATTGCAGAATATGAAAACTCCTTTGTGATTCCTCAGGCATGATGTTTTATTTAAGACCTATATAATTATTCTACCATCATCACTCCGCGAAGTTTGTGCCTAACACCGCTTCTCACCGCGAGTCAAACCGCATAGGTGAGATAGGGGTATAACAGCAGGAATAACGGGGGGGGGACTTGTAGGACACCTTACACACTAACAGAATGCCTGCTGTCTGGCTCACAGATTGCATAAATTGTCTGAATAACGGATGACATTTTTGAAAAAGTAACTGAATAACTGAGTACTTAAATGGCGGACCTATCGCGTTAGATTACTCGTTACATCATAAAAGTAATCCAAGTACTCTAACACTAACTCTAACATTACTTTGTAACGCATTACACCCAACACTGCTCATCAGTTTCAATAATTCCACATCAGCATGGTTTACATATTCTATAATATCATTATAGACTATATTATTCTATAATATAGTTTACAAATATAAATCATACAACATAAAAAAAATCAGCTTCTTTTTGTGTGTTAAAGTTCATCGTATTTATTACACCCCCCCCCCCCCCCCTCAAAAAAACCCTGAATTTGAAGCAACTCAAAATCCAGTGACTCTTGATTCGCACAGACTTGAAATCAAGCCAAAGACTCTCACTCTTAAAAAAATAAAAAATACTCAGAACAGATTCCTAAAGCGATATGCTAAATTAAGAAGCTGGCACTTATCTTCCGCTTCTTCTGTCAGAGGTGTAATTTAGCACCGTGAGACAGAGTATTTAGTCGTCGCACAATCTTGCAGCGGTTTCCACAAATAAATGGAAAGCAGAATGTGTTAAGACATGATTGCCGTATGGCAAAATGAGCTTTCCAGAGCTGCAACTTCCTGACTTGCTGACTCAGTTCCATTTTGCAGCAATAAAAATCTCATCTGCCCTGAACGGATGCCACATAATGAGATAACAGCTGAGTTGAGACTTCGGTGTTGGGCCGTTTTGTATGCGTTGTGGGTATGGTTCAGTGTGTGTGTGTGTGGGTGTGTGCATGTTTATTAGTAGCATGTCTCAAGAGGGAAAAATCATTCTATGGTGCAAAATGGGATGTTTTTGGTAAGCAAAAGGTGTGTGTGTGTGTGTGTGTGTGTGTGTGTGTGAGAGAGAGAGAGAGAGAGGAAGGATCACTAGAGGTTCACACTCATCCAAAATTAGCTGGCTTTCCCATATCCTTTCCTGGCTATGTATCATTGAGACACAAGGACAGAAAAAGCGAGAGAGGGAGTGAGAGGTTGGAGGCTTACATTCCAACTGAGTGCAATCATTATTTAGTTGTAACTGGTGGATTAATAAAAATGCAGCCCTCTGAGAGTGGAAGATCTAGTAGGCAGGATGGATGGAGGTGGGGTGGGAGGGAGGAAGAACAGGATGGATTGATAAATAAACAAAAAGCCTGCCAATGAATGACTTCCCAGTATTTCTTCCCTGTCTGTGTGTTTTAGGCTTGAAGAAGCAGCGGTCCTCACATACTCCCCTGCGGTTCACCCCGTTGTCATCGCTGTGTGCTGTTTCCTAATCATTGTGGCCATGGTGGGCTACTGTGGCACGCTGAAATGCAATCTGCTGCTCCTCTCCTGGGTATGTCTCCATGTGGGGTTTTCATTGTGTGTGCGTTTGATTGAGTGTGTATGAGAGAGAAAGAGCAAGACAGAGAGAGACAGAGAGAGAGAAAGCAAGTAAGAAGCAACATTTTTACGAAGTATGTGTAAATATTCAGGAGCCTACCGTTCCTGTTTATACATTTAAATTAACACATTAGCAGTAGTTCTACACTGTTTTGCATATCACATTTCACTAAAGATGAAACTTAAGTGCTTTTCCTGATTAAACATTTTTTTATTCAATGTCCAATCTTTAAGATTTAAACATGGTCTTTATTAATTTAGCCACATATTTTGCTCATATTTTGTTCACACCTTTGCTCAAATTTGGGTCATATTTTGTGAAATATGACATGTTAAGTTAATCTCAGTATAGAAGTAGTTTTTAATTCTGGCCTGGAATAGCTTCTCCTTATAGATTTCTTTACATTTAGATTTCGATATATCCCATCCGGTCTTCTCCAAAAATCTGTCCAACTTTCCCAATTAAAACAAAAAAACAAACAAAAAAAAAACATAACATGATGCTACCACCACCATGCTTTACTGTGTGGAAAGTGTTTTCAGGCTGATAAACATTTGCCCCTTGTGAAACATTTAAACTGCCAGAAATCTAACAGAAGAAAGGGGTTTGTGGTTAGATTAGGCTTTTCTGATAACAAATTTCAAGAATTCAGTCTCATTTGTGATTGGTTAGATGCATTACTACGTAATGAAACGCTGGGCCAATCAGTACCTCTTCCTCGGGCAGAGAACCAGTAGATGAAAGTAGAGAGAGTTGTTTACCCTGAAGTTAACCAATCAGGAATGGAAGAAAAATTTCCCTCCTGGAAACTCATCATGTCCCGTAATGTAACCCCAACATAGGGGCAAACGTGCAGAAAGAAAACATTTATTCTGACAAGAGAGAAACGATCAAATCAAGTGTTTACATGGCTAATATTTACCTATTGAACAAAACCCTCTCAATTATTGGAATATTAGGGTCCATGTAAACAACTTAGTGTTGGGTTTCCACTAAATGGTAGTGCTTTGTGCCAAAGACAACAAGGCCCATTTTTGTTAAAGAAACTCTGGGGCTCCTTAGAAATAAGTATATTTATATTCAGATAATGTTACACTTTTTTAAAATCACTTTTTGTGTAGATTCATGACATACAATATACTGCAACCCCAAATGAATATATTTTAGATACCGTACCACTACAAAAATTAAAGAGTTTGAAATGCGCTGTTCGTATTTAAATATTTTCTGTCAGCCATAATCCATGTGCGCATGACAAGGGGTATTGTTTAGTCCAGCTTTGCAACCAAAGCTGGAGTTAGCTCTTAATTTTTTCTGCTTCAGTTAGCCCACTGGTTTGCCCTCTCAGCCTAAGAAAGCCCTTCAGGTTGTCATGCTTTCCGATCAGGTATGCTGTAAATCTTTGTACAAGCTCAGCCTTGCCCGCTTTCCTGTGTCCAGACTCAGGTAAATAGGATTGACAGAATGCATGATGTGCAAGTAGAACCTTCTTTGTTAGTTTGTAGTGGTTTACTCCCGCTGTTTAAAATGGCCATAAAGCATGTAAATAGCCATGAAGAAGAGTTATGGTCCATGTAACAGCAGTTTACAGAGAGGAGTTGCAAGCTACAGCCTCAGGGCTTCCCATCAGTTAAAGTAACGGACAGGTGAAGAATGCCAAAATAGAGCCTTGGCCACAAATTTATTCTGAGTGTTTTGGATTAGCATTCTGAGTGATGTTTGGTTGTATTGCAATGATATTTTACGATGGTTATGTGTCATTAGCAAAAGGAGGGTGAGAGAAATTTCATAAAAGGTCAACAAAACTAAAGTAAACCACAAACACTGTCAGTTATGGGGGTTTTCCTCCCCGGTGTCAGCAAAGTATCAAGAATTTGATCAACGTGCTGTATTGGGACTCAGGTGACATTGTTAGGGGATGGGGTAATGATGGCAATGCCTTGAACTGATGAAAATGTGAACATATTTTTTGTAGTTTACATACAGTGGTGTGGTCTGCATACATTATTTTGTCTACTTCACAGAAACTGGACTTGTGATGGAAAATTATTCTCCCATAATATCTTTCTGTCTATAGTTATGAGCCTTGAAATTGTTGCCTAATTAAGGTAACTTAATTGAAATGGTCCTGTGGTAAACACAGGCACCTTCATTATGTAGCAGATAACATCAATAAGTCGAATGTAGTCCATGCAGAGGTTATGCAGTGGTGGTTCAATGGTCAAAGCATTGGGCTCCTGATTGGAAGGTCATACATTTCCAGAAGTCAAATCCCAGAATCATCAAGTTAGACCCTCAACTGGCCTTGAACTGCTCAGTTGTCTGTTAAGAGTTGTGTCCTGTATGTACCAGCCAAAAAGGTAAATGCACAGGTGTCCCTTATGGCTCAGTGCTTGAGCCTCTTCAATTTTCTTTTCAAATGGCTTGACCTCCCATAGATATGGGATATGATGCATACACCAATCAACCATAACCTCATAATGCAGAACATTATGCCCAGTCTTGTGTAGGTTCCTCTTGTGCCCCCAAGGCAGCAATGGCCCCATGAGGCATGACTCCACAAGACTTCTGGGGGTGTTTCGTGGTTTCAGTCACCAGTATATCGGAAGTGGATCTTCTGAGGGTGGGTTGTGAGTTGGGGCCTCTGTGGATGGGATTTATTTGTCCGGTGCGTCTGATGCATGCTCAATTGGATTGGGTTTTGAGGGGTTTGGAGGTTGGGTTAGTGGTCATGGACTCTTTCCCTGCAAGGCATTGTGTGTCATGGGCTGTGGTGCACTGGGTGTTCTGGTGCCTTTAAGTTCTTTTCAGCAATTTATTTTTTACCTCATTGGCTTTTCTTGGGCATTAACCGAATGGACCGGCTTTTTAGTCTCGACAGGCCTTTGGTGCCCACAACCCTTTTACCAGTTTGCTAGTGTATAGTTAATAATCAATATTAGTTAACATTAGTTAATGTAGATTAGTGTACTAGGGACACCCTCATCCTTTGTACCATCAGAAACCCAGGTTGTTACTTATTATGTTGCATTTAGCAGACTTTTCATTATGGATGGCAGCTCATCAGTTAAGAGTAATTCCAAGCAGGACTGGGCTTTTATTTGTTCCTGGAAAGGCATACTTATGGCTTGATTCTGCTGCCTTGATATTTTGTTTACCTGAAGCATTGGTGTTCTTTTAAGGGATTAGCTTTTATTCTGAGACTAGGTCATGCTGGTTTCACCTATTCATTGTCAAGAATGCTTTGACTATTTTTGTTCTAAGCCACTTTGGTGCCTTAATAGTCAAATCAAGTCAAATTTATTTATAAAGCACATTTCAACATAGCACAGTTGACCAAAGTGCTGTATAATGCTAAAATAGCTGCAGATATAGGTTAAAATCCACATTAAACAATAAACAATGATAAGTATGAGTATAAAATAAAAACTAACTAAAAAAAACACAAGGCAAAGAGGATGGCCGTCTAGTAGTCGCATCGTATTAACTGCCAAAAACTATAAACAGGGCTTAAGGTGTAATTTATAAATAAGAAGAGTAGGGTCCTGCCTAATGCCAGGGGCGCAGCTTATTTCAGGGTTAAGGGGCTGCTACTGAAAAGGCATGATTCCCCGGCTCAACGCTTCAACCTAGATTGCAAGTAAAATTTGATCACCAAAAATGAGAGACCATGCTGGACTGTATGGCTTCAAAAGGTCAGAAATATATGGTGCTGCTAGATTATTCAGGACTCTGTAGGCTATAAACAAGATCTTGAACTTGACCCAGAACTGCACAGGGAGTCAGTGTTGGAATGCCTGGACAGGAGGTACTTGTTCCTGCTTCCGTGTTCCTGTTAGAAAACGCTCAGGAGCGTTTTGGATGAACTGCAAACGGCAAGAGAGGCCTGGCCGACTTCAACATAGAGGGCATTATAATACATAATTATATAATATAATGTAATCTTTATAACCTTTTCAGGATATTTTTTGTTAATATTTCAATACTTGTCTGCATCTTATTTCCAGCAGGTCCTTCTGCTCTTGCTCTTTCTTCTTAACTCAACCTGAATGCATCAGTCTAAATGTTTACTTCATAACTTTTCATCAAATACACATTTTGTACGTAAGTTTTAAGCATCAAATCCTCAAGCAATATGGGAATTCACTATGCTACTAGAAAGCTTAGAATCTAAGCGTTCAATTTCGGAGTCATCAAGTGGACCCACAGAGTAAAATGGCCAGTCCTTTCAAAATTTAATGTGTAAAATACATTTTTCATAGATGTGGGATTATTTTTTTTTTACCAGAGCTGCATAAGGCCTGTGGCTGTGAATATTTACTAAAAAATTCTTCTTCGGCCACCCACCCCATAATCCTTTTGGTTCCAGGTCTCACCAGGAACTTCTAATGCCAGAGTTTCTTGGTGTCTTAAGGGATTAAATAAGCACTAACTTAACACTTAATAACTCAGTAATATACAGTATGTACTTCTGTATCCATGTTGACCCCTTGCAGTATCTTGGCATGTTTGCATCTGGGCTTCGGCCAGTCTGAACCAGCATAAGGATATGTTTTCCTCGCACGTTCCATTTCTGTAAACTGTTTTGACTAACAGGGTCCATGTTCATGCCTGTAAATATTGCCTGTGCACATAGAAGTCTACTTCATGACCAATAAAAAAAATAATAAAACATCCATGTGTTGGCACTATCAACCAATATGGTGTCTGGTTAAATTAAATATATAGAATAGTATCTAAAAGTGCTTGAAAGAGTTTAACCAATTGCCAGTGTCACTGCAACACCCGGCCGTACACCTGAGCTGGACTACTTGTATAAAGAAGCAAGTGTGTGCAGAAGAACTGCTCCGTAGCCTTGATTTTTCATGAGGAACCAGATTTCTGGGACATCTTCCCCCTCTTGCCCTACTCTTCCCCTTACCTGGTCTCTCCATTCATCCTTTTATTTATTCACTCTTCTCCACTCTGGCCTGTCTGGGTTTGAGTTACATCAAGCCTGCCGTATTATCTCACGCAGTTTCAATAGGTAAGGCAATCCAGGCATGAAGTGAGATGATTTGGAGAGAAACAAAGAGGTGCCTTAGTTTCCCTGAGCTTCTGTCCGCTAGATCTCATCACACACATAGTGAGAACACTCTTTAGGACACATATACACACTGTTTGCATAAAGGACACATGAAGGACCCTGTGGTCTGGTCATGCACGTTGGTAGTCAGTAATTAGCTGGAGTTTTGCATTAATTGGAGTAATGTCGGTTTTAAGGCATTTTCACAGAGTAATTATTAATAGCTTATGTTCCTGAAGATGACCTACCAACCTCTTAAGGAGTCACGAGTTTTAAAGATCTTCTACAGATGACCCGAGTGAGGTTTTTGGGAAAAACATGGCATCGGGCATCATATTGGAGTTTTTTCCTTCATGTCAGACTTGCTAATTAATGTTGATTTGATATCTCCTCATACTTGTGCATGTGTGTGTGTGGGAGAGAGCGAGCGTCAGCGAGAGAGAGGTTAAAAGTTCAAGTCAGCTACTTTTAGAGAAGTGAGATGTTTGGATGGAGGAGGTGTAAAAGCCACATCAGGGTTTTGTGGTCTTCGCTTTACACATGCGAGTGTATATGTTTGTAGCGTCTCATTGTATGTGTTGCGCATACGTGCGACGAATACCTAATGGATCATAGCACCATAACGAACATCTGTTTAACACAAATATTTGGAGTTTCCAAATAAACCCAGTCAGCCAGACCCGCGCTACTAGCTTGCTGCCAAATCTTGCTCCTGACACGAACATTCATCTTAATAAGGCCTCACAGTGCGCTTGGTTGACAGTTTGAGTGTTAAGTCGGATGTGCAGGCCAAATGGATGTGCGGCAGTGTGTGTCCATGTGTGAAGTGAATGGTGAATACCTTTCCTTGCTATCTCAGTCTGAAAGTAAAGAGGGGTTGTTTTGTGTGTGTGTGTGTGTGTGTGTGTGTGTGTTCATGCCCCATCAGAGCCTTTCAGTATTCCTCTAAAAAAGCAGAATAGATCCTATTAGGAATGACCTGCGGTATGCTGGTGTAGGAAAATATTAATGTGATGCATCCTGAATGACTTTATTCTACTTATACAGCAGAAACTTGCCCAGGCTAACAATATTAGTATATAAATTAATCAACAACATGTAAATTGTCATTTATTTAAAGATATAAATATCTTTTATATATACTGTATATATTAGTACAAATATGAATGTAAATTCTAAAAAAAAAAAAAAATCAAACCACATAGCTGAGAACCATTAATTAAAAGCCAAAGAGTAGTAATGCATTTTTAAAACATACTTAAAAATTTCCAAATTAGAAGCCGATTTTATTCTAAAAGGTAAACCATTCTACAATCTCGGCAAAGGCTTAGATCCTGCTTAGATGTCTTTAAGTTTAAGATTAGATGGTTTGAAGATATAAGTGAGCGACTTGAGACTGAAGGCTGTAATAAATCAACGAGATATTGTGGTGGCAGGTGGCAGATTATAACCTTAAAATCAGTTCTAAAATGTATTGGAAGCGATTGGAAGGATTCCTAACTCCTGTATTAACATGCCCTCATGTGCGAGTGTTCGTCAGGAAGCAAGCAGCAGCGTTTCGAACCATCTGCAATCGATTAAGGGATTATTAAAGGAGGTCATAATACACACAAGTATTAAAATAATATGGCCTATAACTAGGGGTAGGCGATATACCGGTATACACGGTTAACCGGTAGAAATTTGTCAACCGATAGAGATTTTGGTCTATCGTCTTAATCGC
>JAQQZT010000004.1:7246713-7257062 GCA_030068275.1 Clarias platycephalus | reverse complement strand
ACTGTGTGTCATCAGCATAACAATGAAAACTAATACCATGCTTACGAATTATGTTGCCCAGAGGAAGCATGTAAAGGGAAAAAGCAGAGGGCCTAAAACTGAACCCTGTGGAACACCGAACTCCACTTTAGAACATGCAGAATGGTCACCATTTAAATCTACAAACTAATAACGATCAGTCAAATAGGATCTGAGCCACAAGAGGGCCGTTCCCTTAATTCCTACTACATTTTCTAATTTGTGAAGGAGTACTATAAGAATACTATGATCAATAGTGTCAAAAGCTGCACTGAGGTCGAGTAACACAAGTATTATGATGCAACCCTAAAAAGAGGCCAAAAATAGGAGGTAATTTACTACTTTAACATGTGCTGTCTCTGTGCTGTCTCTGTGCTGTGATGAGGCCTAAATCCTGACTGATAAAGTTCGTTTATGCCATTTCTATGTGGATGTGAACAAAGTTGCTGTGATACTATCTTTTCCAGAATCTTAGAGATAAGGGGGAGGTTTGATATCGGCCTGTAATTGGACAGCTGACAAGGGTCAAGGTCAGGTTTCTTAATTAGCGGTTTAATAACTGCTAATTTAAAGGATTTGGGAACCCATTGCTGAGTGAACAGTCAATTATTTTTAACTGGGGTTCTGTTATTGCTGGTACTGTTTGAGAAAATGTGTTGGTATAGGATCTAATTCACAGGTTGATGAGTTTGAAGAAGTGGTGAGTGAAATTAGTTCACTCTCTTCAAGGGGAGTAAAGTATACTAGGTTCTGATGTGGTGTGCTTAGTTTATCATCTGTAACACTTAAATTGTCTGGTTTCAAAGCTGAAATTTTTTTGCCTAATATTTGTGATTTTGTTATTGAAAAAGTTCATGGAATCCTCACTACTGTATGTTGTTGTTGTGGAGATTTCTGCAGTGGTCTTGTTTTTAGTTAATTTAGCTACGGTATTAAATAAAAATCTCAGATTTTTTTTTGTTATTTTCTATAAGAGTGGAGAGATACAACGATCTAGCAGCACTGGGAGCTAGATCAGGATGCTCTCCTTCCATGCTATTTGGAATACTAACAATTTAGTTTGACACCATTTGCGTTCTAATTTTCTAATAATTTTTTCTTTTAACTGGAGCAACATTATCTATGGTATAACGAAATGCCGCCTGATCGAGTTCTGTGGAGCCAGATGGCGATCCAATCAAAGTTGATAACTCTGGGAGATTATTGATAAAGCTCTGTGTGGTATTTGATGTGAGTGTGCGTTTAAAGCGGTAGCGCGGCGCTGTGCGTACATTATTACTATGACACACTTTAACTGAGACAAGATAGTGATCTGAGATAGCTTCAGACTGTGGAATGGTGATTATATTTCTTATACTTAATCTGAAGGATAATATAAAATCTAAAGTGTGACCTGCTTTATGAGTGGGTCCTACTACACACTGATTTACTCCTACTGAGTCCAGTATGGACATACAGTAAACGCTGTTTTCAGAGGGTCTTCTGAATTATCAAAATAAGCGTTAGCTTTGGCTGAACGAGTTTGCCGCCGAGTCGTCACCCACCCGCCCCGCTGTGAGGGCTCTAATGCTAGAGTCGGGGGATGGTTATCTCGAGCTGACTATTTACATGTCTTTTTTAAAATGTTTTGAAAAGAAAATTTAGGAAACAAAGTCTGATTCTCGTAGGTTAGGGCTTTAATTGCCTTTCCGTAGCTCAATAATTACCACGCTTTGTGTTAGCCTTGCTTTGTTTTAGCATTAGCATTGCTAAGACACATCCTTCTTCCAGTGTAGTGTTTTTCTGAGAAGCAGGGTTTTTTTGGTTTGTTTATTTTTTTAAATGTGTCATTTTTTTTTTAAATGCTGCAGTTTGGAAACAGAGAATGAATTTCTTGGCCTTGCTCTTACCATACCTGGGAAATGTGCTTGGCCTGGAGGAGTGAAAGTATTTTATTATCCGGACCACAATCTTCCTTTAAGACCTGCATAAATGAAATATCACAGACATGAAACAGGATATTTTTATTTGAGCCAGAGAAATGTGTATGTATGTATGTGTGTGTGTGTGTGTGTGTGTGTGAGAAATAAGTAGAAATTTCGACATGATGACTCAGACGAGAGCAGTCTTCCGTTCTTTCGTTCTTGTTGTTTCCTTTCGACCAGCAACATGAAGGATTTGGTTTATAAGGGCGAGAGACATGAAGACAAGCTTACAAAAGATTTACTGTTTCCTCTCATGTTGTCGTCAACCCACAATCCTCGCCGGACCATCCTCCTATTCATGGCTGGTGTGTGTGTGTGTGTGTGTGAGAGAGAGAGAGAGAGAGAGAGAGAGAGACAAAGAAATTTCCCAATACTTATCATTAATATGTGTGTGTGTGTGTGTGTGTGTGTGTGTGTGTGTGTGTGTGTGTGTGTGTGTGTGTGTGTGTGTGTGAAGGTTTTCAAGTCTAGTCAGTGCACCTTTGTTTGACAGTGTGTGTAGAAGGACAAAAAATTCCTGACGTGTAGTAGTGGCCTGACACACACCACCCTCCCTTCCCCTGTCTCTTCCTGCAGTGTATCTGCATACAGTAAAACAAATCAGTCCAGGAAATAAAAGCATTAACCTTTCAACCTGAAGTAAAAATAGCGCCGGAAACACTGGACAGCTGCAGCATGTACAAATCCTGCTTCGACTTCCTCATATTTTGTCTACATAATTGCTTAATTCTCAGGGTCTCATATTGTACATCCTCCACAACCAAAAAAAATTAATAAATAAATAAAAAACTTAATTACCTCCTCTCAGATAGACAATATGGCAATCTGGACCACAGTGTTGAATCGCTGTTGTTAGTGTGTATGCGTGCAGTCTTGCTGAACGAACAAGTCATTTTCTTGCATTGTGTTGAATGGTGCATGCTACAGTATTTCCCAGGAATTTAGCTACTTTTATACATGTGCCATTTGTATTTAAATTATTGGCAATATTATTTCTAAGAGAGGCGTTCAAGTCAAACTGGGACTCATGAATGAAGTTATAAAAGCAACTGACATTTACAGAAAACTTCGAGCACACAGTATGGTGATCAGACAACAGAATATTCAACAAATATAACACCTGATCCTGAAAAAACGAATAACGTGTCTTTGCATCTGTCTGTGGGAACTGTACACACTCACCAACACCAGTTGCACATTACCAGGAACTTGGATGGGAGTTTTAATTAACACATCCACATACAGTCCTGAGCTCGCTTCAAGTCATTTCCACTTTAATGGAGTTCCTGGAGGGCCAGGGTTTTCAGAAATTAAGCGGTCCTGACAGTCCAATCGGTGTACTGAGAAAATGTTATACCTTGATGGTATCCAAGCACTAGTGAAACACTGGAATAAATGAATTAATGTAGATCTATAGAGAAATAATTAGTTTTTACTCTAATAACTGTGTTCTTTTATTTTGCACAATCCAAAGTCCTAATTTGACTTGAACTCCCCTCTTACTGTATAACCTCGACTACCTATTGTTATCTAGCTTGATGATGAACTTGACTACCAGCTGTTAGTATAATGTTATAATGGACATTTGAAAATTGCTAAAATATCGTACTTTCCCTAACTTTCAGACCAAGTGACGTTTTTTTTTTATTTAACTATGCAGATAGTTAAATTTTTTAGTTTCTATCCAGAAACTTTAACTATCCAGTTCACGGCTGACATGTAATTTTTCCGCTTTTGAGGTATTGAGATGCTTTTAAGCTCACTGCGTTTGTAAAGAGTCATTGTTTGAGTTCCTGTAACCTTGCCATCAGCTTAAACCAGTCTGCCCATTCTTCTCTTATCTCGCATTTTAACAAAGTGATTCTGAAGGTTTACCCCATTCTATGCAAACTCTAGAGACTGTTAACTGTTGTTTTAGCAATGTCAAAAACAGGGTTCCTGGAGGGCCAGTGCCACGTATAAGTTGGTGATGTTTGTATTCAAACACAGCCGCATCAACTAATCTTTTAATCGCAAGGTTACTTGGTGTGTTTAAGTGTTGGTGACTTACAAACTGTGCAGAACTAGATCTGAACACCCCTACAATATTCAAACTAGTCGAGTTATTTTGGCACTAACAACCATGCCACATTGAATGATTTGTGTTGCATGATTGACATTCAGCAGTATAATTAGTTTGGGCTGGCCATCACACAGAGTTGCCAACCCTTGTCTTACCTCTATATGAGAGTTATGTGAGCTACGGGGGATTTTGATTGATGAGTATATTATGGTAAGCCATGTTGGAGGGACATATTTACTGAGTGGTCTGATGACCTGTTTGACATCATCAAAGTGGGACGGATTCCCATGAGGCTAGTGTGATGCACAGCGTGAGGCTATTTTGAAGTAAAAGACAGAAGGAGAAAGTAAAAAAAAAAAAAAAAACAACCCACAAGTCACATCAACAAAATTTCCCCCTCTATCAGCTGTTCCCATCGGAGTCACCAGAGCAGAGGGTGCGAGTCTGCATGCTCTTAGTAGTTCGGCATGGACACAGTTCCTCGATGTTCATTCTCTATTTCTCCAGGTTTGAGACCAGCAATGATGGTGTATCAAAATTTGGTTCCCAGATGGGTTATCGAACCCGGTGATGACTCTGAAAGCTCCAGATGCTATAACAAAAATTAACCGATTAAATCCTGGTGTAATCTAAGAATTCTAAGAAAAATGATTTAAGATAGCAATGTTTAAAGAGCTCTTAGTATAATAATCAATCATGGTTCAGAAAATACATATGGTCATATTGTCTTATTATAACAGAATAAAACAGAATAAAGAAATAGTAAAAAATAATAATAAATAATCAAAATGTGTCTTCCAAGAAAGATGTGTTGCCAGCCCACAGAAAGTGCTGCACTTTTTAATGCTGTACAGGGAATAAGTGGTGTTACAAAAACTTCTTCAAAGAAATAAATATTACTTACCGAAGTTACACTTAGAGTAGGGTCATAATAGTTATTTTCTTTGATGCCGTTCATGACTGTATGAGTGTTCCTGTTATATTTAAAATGGCGATTCTATTATTAAGATGTTGCATTCTTTTCATAATGTTTATTTTTGTAGCATTCTCTCTGGATCAAACATTTCAATATCTCACCGCAGAGTGCATTCTGACCTCTTAAATAGAAGAGTATCTTTGCTTCCTGAAAAAAGTTTGGCCAAGTTCCCATAACTGGTTTAAGAGGAGTTGCAGATAGGAGACTTGACCCTCGCGCTTTTTAAAAAAGAAACAAACAAACTTATTAGAAAGTGATATACAGTAATTAGTGAATATCTAACTCACTCTTCATCATTGGTAAAAAATCTCTGGAAACTGGAGTACTCGGACGGGTAGAATAGAATCCCCAAGCACGGGGAGAACATGCAAACTCCATGCACACAAACCCCGCAGCAGGACTCGAACCCAGACCCTGTAAGTGTTCTGTGACGGTTTGGTCAAATTCCCATTAATGGTTTAAGATAGAAGAAAAGTGTGATTTTGACACGAATAGTGATGACGGATAGTGATCCCCATGTGTCACATACTGTACGCTTCACAGGCTGGCAACATTAAAAAGGTGCTCTTGTAGCCTACAGGTTTTTTTTCGTCCCCTTGTACTAAACTCAAACAAGGTAAACGTGCTTGTATTTTCCTTTTGCTCTACAGCTTACAGACTGAGTGGACTGTGTAGACATGTGTTCAGTGTTACATTAAGCTCTCAAACGCAGGCGGAGATCCAAGTAGTTTTATCAAAGATTTAACAATGCTGGATGACACATTTTAAGAACAATTTGATGTCTAATGATGTTCAATAAAGTAATTCAGGAAGAAAATTGGGTCATATCACGCTGACTCGAAATTGGATTCAGATAAATAGTTTGCCATTATGGTAAGCGTGAAACCTATTACTTAATTAGGCACTGTAAGAAAAGCATTAGACTTCAAAGACATGCTGTGTTGAGGATGGTCCAGGTAGAGAGAGAGAAAGAGAGAGAGAGAGAGATGTAAAAGAGAAAAATGACACACAATACAGTGTTGATTGTTATCTGTCTTTTACTGGAACAATGATTTATATCTATTTATTCTTAAACACTGCACCGGACTAAACAATTGCATTTATTATTATTATTATTATTATTGTTTTTTTTTTTTTTAGATTTTCAATGTATCGTATTGTCTATAACACAAGCGGGAACAAATACAAATGAATTTCAGAGCCATCATCGTTTGGGAAATTTCTGCTGATTCATGTTATTTCATTACCAGAACGTGACTCGAATGTCTCCTCGGTATAAAAAAAATAAAAAAAAAAATCCCTGGAACACCATGGCTATCTCCAAGATCACCTCCTCCTCGACCACATGCACCGCAGTTGTTCTTCACTTCCAAATTGTAAAGGGAAAACATAAGATACAGCAATACAGTCCATCATCCTGTAACTCAAGGACGCGAGCCTTCTGGGAAGAAGACGATAAAACAAGAAACTCAGATAAATATATATATTTACTACACCAAAGAACAGATTTACAACACGGGTGCACTAGCAAGTCTCTCATAGTTCTGTTTTTCTTCTTCTTCTTCTTCTTCTTTTTTTTTATTCTCTTTTGTACAATTGAAATAACATTTATAATTTTAATCGACACCATCTGATTTTGAAAAATATGTCTTTTTGTGATTCTATCCCCTCCCCAGTCGATATCCCCTTTAATACAAAGAGTATCTTTACAAAAAGAGCCTTGTTGCATAAGTCACATGGTCAAGCAATGATAAATGTGAGTGTGTGTGTGTGTGTGTTTGTACGGTTTAGGCTATTTTAACCCTCTGAACAAGGGAACACTCTTACCTCAGTGAAAAGTGCAGGAATAAAATAATCTTTTTTTATATTATATGCAAATTTCTTGCTAATCGAGACAGAGACGGTGCATGGAGACATGACTAATACATCTCTCTGACTCAGAGCAGCCTTTATTCGTACTTTCCCTTTGATATTCGACAGCGCGTGGGTGTGTTATGATTATAGCACTGAGAAAATAATCTGGTGCGAAGCCCACGATGTAGGACGCTGTCCTATTATTGGGTGTGAATTTATCACCACATGTCTTTTATTCAGGGCTTGTGTTATGGCTAAGTCTTGTTTAATTAGAACCGAGTTCAGAAGGTGGAATTCGCTGCTCTGATGGTTCATTCGGATGAGGAACGAAATGAAACATAAAAACACACTGGGGTACGGTGGCCTTGTTGGTCCATATGTCATTTCTTTTTTTTTTTTTAAACATCATGCACAGTTTTGGGACACTGCAAAAAAAAGAACATTTACAGTACATTCACAACTTGTTGGTAAGAATAAAATAAATAGTTCTTAGAAAGGGATAAGGGAATATCATGTGGCTCTATATGAGTCTCACTGCTATTTCACTAATCCTTTTTTTAAAAATTATTATTATTTTTAAATACATGATCAGTGATCCATAACCTTTTTTCTTTTTTTTAGGCCAGATCTCAAGATAGGACTAACTTGTGTCCACTAAACAGTCAGGGAAAAGAGACTGAAAAAAAAAATTTCAGTGCTAACAAATCAAATATACACACATCAGGGGTAAAAAAATAAATAAAAAAAAAAGGGAAGAAAGAAAAAGCCTTATTGCTCATGCCAAACTTGAAAGGACATAGAGTCACGAATGCAGAACATGCAAAAAAGATTTTAAAAACGCTCGCACGCGCAATATCGCACAATCACACGCACATCGTACAACCTTAAAAACCTTGATTTTTCTTGTAATGTCAAATATCAAAAGGAGCTCTGTGTTTTAGTAGTTATCTTTAAAAGTACGGCAAATAGCCTAGGACACCCGGTACCTACAGAACACCCCTCCCACCCCAAGAAAAGAAAAAAAGAGAAAAATATGCACTGAATTTCTGTTGTATCCTCGACTTCACTTCGTTTTGTCCACTACCAAGTTTAAGACAACAAACGTAAAGACACACAATACTTAAAAATTTGTAACAAGCTGGGAAATTATGATCATTATCTATGGTCCCTCTTTGTGGGTAAAAGAGTGATAACCCCAGTGCTTGGCAGTATGGGCCCAGCCGGCTCTCGTGTCCAAGCGCAAAGAAGAAGGGCTGAAATAAAGGGTTCTGGTCATGGCGTTGGTCTCTGCAGTGGTTCCTCCTATCCACCAGAGGGTGCGCTCTCTCTCACTCTCTCTCCAATCCCCTCCTCATCCAGCGTCCACTCGTTGAATGAGAGAGGGAAAAATAACCACCAAGGTGTTTGCTCTTAATGTAGGTCTATAGAGCCGATACGCGGACAATGTTGCTTCGCAAGAAGTCAGGAGAACTGGTCGAGTCTCCGCCCTCTGGCGTGGTGACAGGCGGAGTCGGCATGCTGATGACCGCCGCCGTGATGTAGGGCTGCTCCGAGTTTAACGGTACTGTCTCCTCGAACTTAGCGTTCAGACTGGAACGGCTGCAGAGACAGAACGACAGTGTTATTGCATCATAAAATAGAAGAGCCTATGAGGATCGGGCTCCCGAATAAAATTGACATATTCATCAAGGCTGGAGTTTTTGATTAGTGTAGATCTGCCCTCTTTCCGTATGTTTTTCTGTTGCATTTTTTTTGACATTTTAAAGGAAAGGTTACAACAGAGAAAGAGAGAGAGAGAGAGACTCCCAGCTGTCGAGTGGACCACACAGGCGAGGTAGTGGGTGCCGCAGCTGGAGCGGGGCTGGATTCCAGCAGCATGAGTCAATGTGGAAACACTGCTCCCACTCCTAAATACCACACACTCCTTTCACAAGGCTAAATAACAATAACACACTGTTTAGCATAGCATAGAGGCAATCACTGTAGCCGAACACTGTGTCCGGACAAACAGTATTTGACCGGACGTTCTTGAGCTGATCCAGGGGCTTATATATAAAATGCTAAAACCCTTCAATTAAGTCAGGAACGAAACACAAGTGTCATGTGCTGTGATGGGAAAATAATCAACGAATGATCAATGAACAATGGAAGTTCCATAACCTCTCCGAAGTGTCCCAAAGTATTTCCTTTAATGGACATCCACTGGTATCGCTAATGTGTATGTTATGCTAACATGTTAGTAAGTAAGTACTGTAAGTTTAACATGGATGTTATGCTTAGATCATAATGGTTGAAGGAATTCATGCTTTCATATTGTAGTGCAGCGATGAAATAAATCAGATTTTTTCCAGATTGCATTTTTTTTTTTTGAAAACATGGATGCTTAATGTTAATTATTTCAACTCTAGCAAAAAAAAAGGATGGAAATAAAACATAAGCTAACTTTTCCATCCATAACTATGCTAATATTGGACAATAATGGCTAATGTGGCTGTTGCTAATCAAACATAACGTGAGTTATATAATAGTGGCACTGAGAGTGGCGCAATAGTAAAGCGCTCGCCATATCATCCAGAGACAAGTTTGGCAAGTTTGAATCCCGGGAGATGCTGTAACCTCTCGCCGCCGGGGACCCGGAGAGAGCTGATTGGCCGAGGCACTCTAGCGCTCTCACATCTAAGCCAATTATGGGCGCTTGTGAGCTGACGCAAGTGGAACGAGTGGATAGTGCGTGCATGAACAAGCAGTTCAAAAGATGCAGTCTGCAGTGTCACGTGGCTTGGAGGGAAACACGTGATAGTCTTCAGCAACCTCTGACTGGTAGTTGATGGAGGACAGTGCCTTAATGAAGGGTGGGTATTGGCTAAGACTAAATTAGGGATAAAATAGGAAAAAATCCCAAGAAAAACAACGATATAACATACTCTCTCTCTCCAATCCCCTCCTCATCCAGCATCCACTCGTCTATTGTAATAAATATAACCAATGAAAGGTAATGTATTTAAATACAAAATAATAAACTGATTTGAGCTGAATGGCATTCCAAATTTGTAATACATTCTATATTTTGTCAGCTTGTTGGCATAATGTGTCACACAGCTATAACTATGGTTACAGTGAGGCATGAAATTAGCTTTTTCATGTCAATGTGGTGTTTACGCTTTATTGAACTTTTTTTCTAGTTCTAAAAAAAATATTAATAAAGTGTCATCATCTATTCTGGAAGTGAGAGTGGTTGATGTGAACCAATTTGTTGTACCCTGACTACACAACACTGGACATCATTAATAAAAAAGTACAGCTATAGTAGGTCAGACTAAGTAAGTAAGTTGCCAAAACACAGGTTTAGCTGCTCAAACTGGAGGAACATCTTTAATAGATCAGGAGAGCTTATTAGTACTTAAAAAACACACACACACACACACACACACACACACACACACACACACACACACACACACACACACACACACAC
>JAQQZT010000004.1:7228571-7243927 GCA_030068275.1 Clarias platycephalus | reverse complement strand
AGAACCTCAACATCTTCAGCTCTGCTACCTCCAGCTCTGCCTCCTGTCTTTTCTTCAGTGCCACTGTCTCTAAGCCGGAGAGCATCGCTGGTCTCACCACCGTCCTGTACACCTTTCCTTTCATTATTTCCTTTTACTTTTATCGCGAATATCTATACTTTATACTTCACTACATTTCAGCAGACCATTGCGTTGAAGCTGAATATTATGCGTAATTGCATGATTTGCCTTAATAGTGTAGCGGGTGTTTAAAATGAGAAGTAGAGACGGTTGCAGACAGCAAAGACAACAGCATATTTATAGTCAGAAAGCAGAGAGAGAGAGAAAGACTTGTTGACTATGATAAAGTCTACTGTTTACTAATGCTAGCTTAATACTTATTGATACTTGATTCAATTTCACATGAGTACTTTTTTGCTCAAGTAGAAATGTAACTGGAGAAATGTTACATGGGTAATATTTACCTAGGTTATCTCTACTTTTACTCAAGTACAGGATTCGCATAGGCAGGATGGTGACTTAGTGGTTAGCTAAGGATCCGGGTTCGATTCCCGCCTCAGGGTCTGCGTGCATGGAGTTTGCATGTTCTCCCTGTCCTTGGTGGATTACCTACAGGTACTCCGGTTTCCTCCCATAGTGCAAAGACATGCAGGTTAGGCTAAGTGGCGTTCCCAGATTACCCTTATTGTGTAAATGAGTGTGTGTGTATGTGTGTGCCCTGCGATTGATTGGCACCCTGTCCAGGGTGTACCCTGTTTTGTGCCCCAAGTCTCCTGGAATAGGCTCTAGGCCCCTTGCGACCCTCTATACAGGATAACGCGGTATAGACGATGAGTGAGTGAGAGGATTCGCATACTTTGCCCAACACTGTTTCATTTTGATCTGTTGTCATGCAGTTGCACGGATTCCCTCTTCACTCACTCATCTTTTACAGAATGCTATGCCATTTATAGTGTCATCAGAACATCAATATACTGACAGCTGCTGCAGTGTGAGAAAAAAAACTTCTCCAGATACCTAAAAAAATTACAAACCAGCTTGACGGAGTAAAGACACAACACGAATGAGTCACAAACTCAGACTCAGCTACTGAACCGAGTGCAAATCTGCACCCGACACAAACATAAACCTCATGTGTAAAAGAAACATCAAGCAGGCATGTCAGTAATCTGACCCAGCCTAAATGGAGATCACAGAAAGTCCCAGAGCTCTGATGAACTGCGACTTTGGCTGCGTCCCAAATCTCACTCTGTTGCATCGGTCCTACTCAGGAATTTTCCATTCCAGTGGCCTAGATAGGGACAAGTGGGTCACAGCCTATACGTTCACCGAATAAACAGGCAGTTTGGCTGGCGGAGGTAATACGCTAAATGTCTTTTTCTTGGCAGGACCTGCTAACAAGGTCTCTGGGGAGCAGCGTTCATTTGCAGCTGCAGAGCGAAGAGCAGTACGACTAAAACAAACCCATTCTGGTTTATTAATACTGTATGGACCAATTTATAGAAATATGTCTGTCTTGTCAAAAGGAAACCATTTGCAATAAGAATAAGGATAATTATTGCTGGAGATGTAGAACATATACAGATGCTTCTTGAGTTGGCAGTTGAAAAAGTTTCTGTTACCATGAATTACAGCACATCCAATAGTGTTTTATGATATACACAATATATAACATTATATGATATAATCCATTATACTTTGATCCATTTATAGTTAGTGTTATGGCTTATGAAATATTTTTGCTTAATATTAATTTTAGAATATGTGAAACGTCCACCGTGCACGTCCCTGTGCATTAATTGTTAAAATAGAAATAATATAAAATGTTATACAACAGTACTCCATATCTATAGCACTTATTTGTGCAACCTGGAGCCAACTTCCGAGCAATTATACATACATTTTCTTATGACGTTTCCTAAATTTCTGGAGGTTATCAATACTAAGTTTTGGCTTACTCATGCATTAGATCATCCCCAAATAATAAAAAAAAGAAAGAAACTCTTACTGTAGTCTTTTCCAGGCAGTGTAGGAGGTGATGATGCTGAGTCTCAAACGTGGGATTAGTCTTGCAAACCAGCGCCTTCCCTGCCTCCTTCGACGCCTTATAGGAGAAACAAAACATTTTGAAAGCTCATCAGGCAATCAGAAAGCACAACGGCAGAGGAAAAGAGAGAGAAAAGACAAGAACATGGGAACAGCAAGGCCAGAGCTCTCACAACGCTCCAGCAACTTTTTGAAATGTTGTGACAACATTAGTCTGTGTGCCACTGTGCCTGTCTCATTCTCTCCAGGTCAGCGCTGTGACAGATCGCTCTCGGTTTAACAGCAGCAGACGGCCAAGAAGTGCAGTGTGTACGTGTGTTCGAAGCCTGGACTGGATTGGTTTAGCCTCAACATTATAGCCAGGGATGCAAATCTATGAGTCCCGCAGACTTGTTTCCCTCAGGAACCTTTACAAGAACCAGAGCTCATTTTAGATCCTGGGCCAAAGTTCCAGGAACCTTTTGGATCCTGCTCCAAAGTTTGTCAGAACGATTGGTTTGGAGCTTGTGATACTGAACATTGCTGATTGGTCAAACAAAACACCAGGACTCTTCCTTAAAGCCAGTGATTGTACTAGAATGAGCACAACTCAGCATTTTCAATATATTTACAGGCTTTCCTAAACTGAAATGTCATAATTGCACATATACTACTACACTTCGTTTCTTTATTTATGGGGTCCAAAGAGCCAGACTTTCATGCATTTTTAATGTAGTCTAGAGGAAAAGTTCTTCAGGCTTCCGGTAGGATTTTTTGGCTCTCAGTTTTTGTCTCTTCTGTTCAGTCCAGTTCCTGTACCCTGAGCAGTTTAAGAGAAATGTTTTTCATTAAGTTGCACAGTGAACCGTTCAAGAATTAAAAAGCATCCAATTTAACGCACAACCCAGTGAGAAGCAGGTGCAGATGATGACAGATGATCAGGCCGGTGATTAGTATACTGGTGATGCTGAATGCTGAGTGGGTGGAACAGATGAGAGGGGAAATGAGGCTGCTGCTGAGGTTGTTACATCAACAACCAATTTAAAATGATATCTTGTATCACTTTGCAGGTACATGTTCCCATTCTTTTAGCTTAATTTGCATCACTTAATTAAACTTAATAAACTTAACTTAAACGTATCATTTCTTATGAAGAAATGAGGGGTGGCTACAGTACTATATTTCAGTCACAAGTTCTTGAATTGTTTGATTACTAACAATTGAGAAAGAAACGCATTTAATATTTCATCTCAATTCTATTGAAAAATGTTTAATCTATGTTTAAATTTCATTTGGTTCAGGCCATGGCCCTTTTAAAATGAATTGTATAAAATAATGTTTTCTTAAAGTTGTATATAATTAGCAGGAAAAAAAAATCAAGTTTAGTCAATCATTTTTGGCTGCTTTCCAAAATTCAGGCACAAGGACGTCGGAAGTGTTTTTCCAGACCTCCATGTACACAGTAAAAAAAAAAAAAGGGAATAAAAAAATATTTTTTACCCATAATGTCATGCCATTTTTGGAAAATATCCTAAAGTACGGAATAGCACGTTGTGTCCACTTTGTTGCTTTAAAAAGCTACTTGAATATTAATCATTTATTTCTGTGACTTCCTTAACATAGGTGAAGTAACACACCATGGCCATGAACTCCAACAGTGAGTAAAGGCATGCTTACAGAATCATCCATTTTCGCTTCCCGAATTGGTCAGCTGCATTCTCCCGTCCACCAGCTCTTGCTTATCATAAAACAACCAACATCCAGGGAAGGGGAAGGCTAACACGTGAAGCCACAGGGATGGAGAGGAAACAGAGTGTATATTATCCCTACTGTGCAATCGGATGAATTTGATCCCCAGACAATATGGCGAACGTCCTTCTGCAAGAACTGTAAGTTCTTGGTGGCATTTTAGTTTAGCTTTTAGTTAAGGAGAAAAAGAAAAGCAGAAAAGTAAATAACTAAGGTCATTTTCTTTTTCTAGATCAAGGTGTTCCTGAGAAACTGAGAAACATTCCACCAATAAGCAATGTTCAGTATGGCAAAGAACTACGACCCAGTAACTAAAATCAGCCATGCAATCCTTGAAAATCTTTCTGAGCGCCAGTGAGAATGTTTTTTTTTTTTTTTTTAAATATACAGTATTTTTTTTATTATCATGTCCATTTAAACTCAAGCGTCTGCTGCATTTAAACCTCGAGCCTCACCACAGTCCCCATTTCAAACCCACTGGTTCATCAAGGCAGGACAACATACGATGCAGTCCAAAGACCACAGCTGGAGTGTTTACTGTGTGTGCAAACATCCGCGCCATCACTCAGTCAACACTCCCCATGGCCTCTGAGTCACACAGGCCCCCATCTCACCCCCAAACACCCCCTCCAACCCCAAGCCCACCACTCCCCTTTTTAGATGCTGGCAAATCATCGACATGCAGCTCAAACATTCTCATTCCTCCATGGGATGGAAATCCAAGAAGCATTCAGATCATGTCATGGGGGAGAAGAGAAAACAAAGCCCCGTTCAGGCAGCCGTGGAAGATCACTCGAAAAATGCTTGTTAAAAGATGCATGGCGCACGCACGTACGGGTAAGTAAGCCGAAGTGCAGGTTAGTCGAGATGACTTGGAGAAGAATGGAGGAGATAAAACTGGTATGGAAAGAAAAGGGATCATGGTATAAAGTAGTGCCGCTGGTACCGAAGCAGACGCCGTGCAGTCTTGGGATGACTGGGATCCCATGACCAGTTGCCAGGAAATGGTGCTGTCATCTTGATGTCTTCGAGTGGTGTCGTGAGTGTTGCAACGAGAAAAAATGATAGGAGACAGAATGGGAGGATGAAAGAGAAGGATGGAGAGGGAAACGATAAAAAGCGTGATGATGAATGAGAAAGGGCTGTTAGAGAGACACCATGATGGAGAGTGTTTAAATGAAGGCCCCATGGTGGAGGGGTGAAAGGAGGTCAGAAGGTGTGCATGCACCAGCACCAGCACCAGCCCCTCATGGCAGAGTATGGCTCCCGCGGTTTCCACGGTTACCTCCTCCTCGGCGTCGACCAGCAGCCCATTGCGTTTGTACTGCAAATAAGCGTTAGCACCCCAGCTCTTCGTGGCGCGAATTCTAGCGAGCCTGGTTTTCTGTTCGGACAAACACATACGAGCGGGCATTTTAGCCTAACACTCGGCCCTCGCATCTTTATGTGAGTATGAGTGACGCTCGAAATAATTGTATGTGTCATGTGTGGTTGACAAAATGTTTATCACAAGGACTATAATTTCCTTTTTTCCCCCCCTTTCTCTCTGCGCGTAACAGTATAAACAGATTGTTGTTTTAGAGCTCATTTGTCTCTCTGCGTACGTGTGTGTGCATAGATATAGATGTATGTGTTTTTGCTCAGAGCAGGGATAAAGATATCGGCCTGTGTGTCTCCTGTGGCTTAGTTGGACTCACACAGGCAAGTGAAGGGCAACAGGACATGCAGGAGGAACATGATTGTGTATTCTGCTGCAGCTCTGCATAGTGATCACCCCCAGAGGAGTGGTGCTTCCTGCACTAGCCTGCTCCATGCCTGACATCTCTATTCTCCTGTAGAGCTGTCTACTCTCGGACTCGTCGTGACCTCCTTCTCTCTCTCTCTCTCTCAATCTCGGTGTCATTTTCTGTATTGAGTCTCACACTCTATAAAAAAGAAAATAATATGAATGTCGTTTGAGGGTGTGTGTTGGAGAGACTTGAAAGACAAGTACGGGACGCAATCGTGGAGGTCAAAATCTGTTAGCCAAATCGTCCAGAGTACTTGGCACCTGCTTAAGCACTTTATGCCAACTGTTTTAAACCTACATAAATACCCCAGGCTTTCATGATCTACAGGATATTATTCATGAATGTATTAGATTTTTAGGTAAAACTCCACTCAGTATAGTGTTCTTAGCAGCTATATGTCACGTGCATAAGCCCTTCATGATAACTGACATACACCTACAGAAACATTTTAAAAGGACATGCAGGAGGTTCAAGACATAACGTGCATGAATGTATTACTGTCTTTCATAATGCTAATTCAGGTCAAAATACATAGGTCTACATCGTTCATAAACCTTTTATGACGAATGTTATAAACCTACAGGAACATTCAGAAAGGACGTGCCAGGGTTAATTAATTTATCCATACAGTTATTTAATTCTTTTTTTTTTTTTTTTTTTTACATTTTACTAATAAATTGTATGCAAAGGGTTATAAAGACCCAACACAAAATGACAAAGTTTATCTGACATTTAAATGTTTATAATATTTCATGCTCACTTGAACTGATGCGGTTCAAATCCTAAAGCTTCATAACTTAAGTATAAATTATAACTAGGATAAACTGTTGTTTATATTCTGTAAACAGTTTTAAATATTCTTTTTACTATTTTTTTTTCCTCCAGATTTTCTGCCTAATTTAGTCGTGTCCAATTCCTCCCCGTCACTAGGGGGCGCTCCCACATAAAGGCTACTAGTCGGGAGGTGCGAAGACTATCATGTGTTTCCTCCGAACCACGTGACGCCAGCCGACCGCTTCTTTTCGGACTGCTCACTCACGCATACACACTCGGAGGACAGCGCTATCCGCTACTTCCGCTTGCGCGAGCTCACAGACGCCCCTGATTGGCCGTAGAGCTGTGATTAATGTGGGAGCACGAAGTACCTCTCATCCCGCCCCTCTGAGAGAGCTCGGCCAATCAGCTCTCTCTAGACCTCCGGCTGCGAGAGTTTTAAATATTCTAACACAATGCTCTGATTGGATGCTGAACTTGATCCCCGAATTGATATTTCAGGAACAAAAATGTTACAAGAGCCAATAAATGAACAGAAAAAAAATCTTCCTACATCTGTGATAAGAATTTGCATATTTGTATCGTGTAGATCCTCGTGTGTGTATTTATAGATGTACAGTGCCGAAGTTCAGTCTCTGTGAACTGTGAACAGCAGAGCGCAGCTTCTTCAAGATCTCACTGATGACGACCCCGGGCGAGGTATGTGTTTGAGCGTGTGTACCTTTTGTGCACGGCGTTTCTCCGCACGCTGACTCTGATGATAGATGCGGCTGAAGTTGGACACGATGACAGGCACGGGCAGAGCGATCACTAACACGCCACTCAGGGAGCAGATGGAGCCGAAGATCTTGCCCATTATCGTCTTCGGGACCATGTCTCCGTACCTGCGGCAGAGGAAGACGCACCACATTCGTCACACACCTCGCCTGCATTATTACTCCTGCATCAATTTGCCAGTCTGTGCTTTTCTCGTGCTTGTTAACCCAAGCTTTGGCAGCGCAAATTCGGTTATGAGTGAAGCCAAAAACAGCGAGGAAAGACAGAATCCGGATTACGGATAGATGAACTCAGCAAATACAGTTTTGCAAATATTTAGATTAAACCTCAAAAAGCCAGTTATTACATCCATCCTTTAATATGGTACCTTTTCAAAGGTAAACATGAAGGAGATTTGAACATTGCAATCAAATAATCTTTTCACCAGTCATGATTTAATAACAAGATGTTTTTTTAGGTGAAGATATCACACACTAAAAATTTATTTTTAAGCACAGTAATACAAAACCTACAAAAAAAAACTGTGTTCGTATAAAGTCAGGAAGTAGGACTGAGGATAATATTGTCGATGTAAGCATTTAAGTGTTGTTCCATGGAAGTCTGGTTTGTAATTCAGGGCTGGTGTGGGGTGGGGTGCTAGTGGGGGGATTTTCCTTGAATATCTCCTTAAATTAGTCGCAGACAATTCCCACCCGTCCCTCTGTTAGGGTACTGTCCCATTAAGGCGAAGACCATCACATGGTTCCTCACATGATTTACGAAAGGCGGAAAGAGCTATCCGCCCCTTCCGCATGTGTGAGTGCAACATACACAACAACATTTCCCAATACACTACGAAATTTTACTAAATATAATATTTCACAATAATAACATTTCACAAAATATAACCATATTTCACAACACATAAACATATTTTGCAAAATACAAAAACACAATCAAGTTGCAATGTTAAGGTTAAAGGTAGGGACACCTTCGTTGTTTTTGATTCAATTCGTTTCGGGAAATGTCACGTTTTGTGAAATGTCATTGCGTTTTACACTTTTTTAGGCACCATACAATACCAACCAACCCACCAAGCCCCCGGAGAGAGCATGGCCAATCTGCCCTCTAGACTCCCTGCTGTAACATCACCCAGGAATAGAACTTGCGATCTTCACATGACATGTTTCCGTTATGCCACACGGGAGCTTTTGATTTCACAATGATATTCTTCACTTACTGTTTCACAGAATTGTTTGTCCTTGTGTTGTGCAACAGTCTAGATTCATATTACTTATATCATGGTGCTGCTGAAGTCTCGATTCTGATTGGCCAAAAGGTGTTGAGTAGTTAATTTCCTACAGCAGTGACTCTGACAGTAGTGACGATCATGTTTATAATCAATGCACTAAATCACTAAATCGTGAGGACAGAGGAATTTATGATTATTTTTTTTTGGTCCAAGAGCAAGAAAAAAAGGTGTTAAGCAAAGGATAGAATGCTGTAGGAAATCATACAACTTTAACTGTAAACTATAAATTAATAAAAATTTGAATGAACATTCTTTAATTAATTATATTATAACTGTTGGCTGTGGATTAAGAATTATAAAATGCATCACTTTAGAAATATGTTTTATTTCTAATTCTTGCATGGGAATTGCATGGAAAGGTCAACCTTATCATGGGAAAACAATGGGCGTAATGCATATGGTTCCTGCCAAACTATACTGATACAATAAAAATACTACACATGCTTATAGTGACTTAACCTTTAAAGGTAAATCAAACAGTAAACACACAACAATGAAGTAAATTATAAAGGAGAAAAAAAAAAGACAGGAATGGGCCAAAAAGCAGACATATTTGCTAATTTAATATTAGTATAGTACAGAACAGTTCAGTATAGTATAGTACAGTTCAGTATAGTATGGTATGGTACAGTATAATTTAGTATAGTGCATATATAATAGTATAGCATAGTATAGTATAATTGAAATAATAGTTCATTCAAAATGACTATTTCAACAGTTTTCTGTTAAAAGTCACTATTCAAGCCTGTTCTTCATACTGTTTGTAGAGCACTGATTCAGACACATCACATTGATAACCTGAAATTATGTCACCAATTAGCCTAATCTCTATATCATTGGTCTGTGGGAGGAAACCAGAGAACCCGGAGAAAAACCACAAGCAGGGGAGTATAAGGCTTTGTAGAGAGTTTGTAGAAACCCCGTACTCTCTTATAAAAGTCCATTTATCGTTACATCCATTACAATGCTGTTTATTTCTTTCAGTATGTAAAGGATGATATGAATTTTGAGAATGTGTTTGCTTTTAGCTGATTACAAAGATTTAAAAAGGTATGCAAATTCATTCACCGTTACTAAACTTGACTATGCTGCTGGATATTTACTTATTTTAGTTTTTTCTTTTTATCGTTGAGTCAAAATGTTTAATAAATTACTTCTGGAATCATCCCATACATGTTGAATTTGAACCACCTGATGAAGATCACAGACAGACTTCACTGCATATCGTTCAATTCAACTCTACTTTACTCTCTCTCGCAGGGGTGCCACCCTTGAAATGAGCATTGCTGTTTTAGATACCACTCTAACCCAGACCTCAGCACTCACATCTGAGATTTATGTATTTAATCTGGAGCCTTAAACACATGGGGTTAATGTAAAACTCTTTTGTGTTCTTACTGTCGCTCATTTACTTACAGCTCTCTCTCTCTCTCTGTCTCTGTGGAAGAGTCTGCTCAGCTTATGCATTATGCATACTTCACATTATGCATAACTTTTTTACAAAATGCATATCTTAATTTAAATCATAAGTGAAAGGTGTTTAACACTCAGCTTTCTTGAGAATCATGAACTAGAGAGCCATTGTGGACCGACTACAGTGATGTCATGATGTGCACAATCATTATCATTTTGCACAACCAAACAGAAATGAAATATTCTGTATATGCAGAGTTCTCCTATATATAATTATGTGGTGGAACTCCTTAGGGTGCTGCAGTGTACTCTGCTTTTGCCTTGTGTTAAACTTGTTTAGGCAGATAAAGATATTGCAAAATACCACTAGGAGGCAGCAGAAAGCCACAGAGTGGGAGTCGAAGACCATGCTTCTTCTGTCCATCTGTTGCTGTTTGTCAGGGTGTGATGACTCTTAATCTGCTTCCAGGCTTTACTCATCTGGAAGGTCTCTAGCTTTAACACATCAATGTACAAAACAGAGAAATAAAACAAAATGTGTACTGTTTAATGTAGATTCAGACGACTTTTTCATGTCGTCTATACCGCTTCATCCTGTATACAAGGTTCTAGGGGGCCTGGAGCCTATCCCAGGAGACTTAGGGCACGAGGCGGGGTACACCCTGGACAGGGTGCCAATCCAGGGCGCGCACACACACACTCACACACTACAGCAATTTGGGAACAACGACTAGCTTGTGTTTTTGGACTGTGGGGGGGAAACCGGAGCAACCTGGAAGAAACCCACGAAACACAGGGAGAACATGCAAACTCCATGCACCCTGACCCAAGGTACTGTAGGAATCGAACCCGGACTCTGTACGTGCAAAGCAACAGCACTAACCACTACGTCACTATGCAGACTTTTTCTTTTCTTGTCATGTAAAAAAAAATATAGAAAAATTGAGTTTCATTCATAATCAGGCACTGAGTGTTCACGCGTTCTGCATGGAGAGGCTTGGATCGTTCCCATAATGTGTAGAGCACATCGCCATGGAAACACACTGTACTTGTACATCAATGGTCCCTTACACAAAGAGATACGGCTTCTGTCATACAATCAAAAAGCCACCAGAGCGAGAGTTTAGAAAGTCTCTAGGTAGATGTCGATGTTGCTTGTCGATCACCGTCGCTTTTGAAGATGGTGTGTCTGAGACTCGGTTTTTGTTTCCTGGCTTCCAACCGAAGAGCTCAAGCACAGCCTGGAGTTCACAGCATGGTTAAAGCATGAGAAAGTCAGGAGGAAAAATAACAATGGAATTTTTATTTATTCCACCTGCCTGAGTAATTGGAGCATGTGGTCAGCCACACGCTCAACTTTTCAGCTTTTTTCTTTCTTTTTTCTTTTTTTTCATAACCAGTTATGAAAATCTAACAGTTTGGTCAAATTATATTTTAACAAAGAGTGTTTGAATCAAACTTCTGATTGTGCAGAATAACAGAACACAGTTATGAGAGTTAAAACTCCCTTTATTTCCTTTATATAACCCTCTGAACATTAATGCACTTATCTCAGTGTTTCACTAGTGCTTGGATACCATCCAGGTAGAAAGTTTTATCAGTACACAGACAGATGATTGCACTGCCTGCTTTACGTTTGAAATACTGGCCTCCCAGGAACTCCTTAAACAAGTAGAAATGGTTTGGAGCGAGGTCAGGACTGTACGAGGGATGTGGCAATAACTCTCAGCAGAGTTCCTGTAATGTGCAAGCATGATTGTGGGCACAGTTCCCACAGACAGATGTGTGACAAGTGACAAGTTGTCCATCAGTTTTCAGGGATCAGGTGTCTTCTTGCTGAATATTCATGGGAAAGACTGCAGTGGGTTCCGAGCTACATCGGCTGGGGCCGTCATTAATTGGCGTACGAACTGTTTAAATCATTTGCACCATTTGTACTATTTACTTGGTATTATTAATTCACAAGAAATTTCATTCTAAGTCAGGAATTCACTTTAATGGTGTTTGAAGTTACTTTAATAATATGTTGTACAGTACATTCGTATCTGAATAGTTCCTTGTCATTTGGCTTAAGACGTCCATTGAAAGAAAATCACTGGCTGTGACAAAATATTAACACTGGTGACTCGACCATCCACTCACACAGTACAGGCAGTTTAGAAACACTAGACCGTCTCCAACGCATGTCTGAGGACTGGGTGACGAAATCAAAGTACCGTGATGAAACCCACCAAGAACATGCAAACTACATGTACCCTGGTGGTCCGCGACAACTATAACCATTAAGCCACAATGCCACCTATATATACTGCTCAAACAAAATTAAGGTCAAAACACTTAGTCCCGGTTTGACTTGAACCCCCTCATATGTGTATGTAAGGTTCAAGTCAAACCAGGACTCCCTTAATTTTTTGTGCAGTATATATAGTAATAACATCCTATGTATATACAGTGGAACCTCGGATTACGATCATAATTCGTTCCGGAAGTGGGCTCGTATTCCAAAACACTCGTTAACCAAATTTAATTTTCCCCTAGGAAATAATGGAAACTCAAATTATTCGTTCTACAGCCCCAAAAAATAAATACATAAAAATAATTAACACAAAATATAAAGTAAAAATAAAACAAATTAACCTGCACTTTACTTTAAAAAAAACTTAAAAATAAATCCCGACAGATAAGTGTGTTTCCGTTTCTGTGTGTGTGTGTAAAATGTGCGTGCACACACATATTAACGGAGAGACCGTTTTTAAAAATTAGCAAGGAACATCGCTAGTCACACTCGCGTGAGCGCATACTAACGGAATCACTGCGCTCACGTGAGTTTGACTACTGTAGCAATGTTCCTTGCTAATTTTTAAACTGTTTTAAAAACGGTCTCTCCGTTAATGTGTGTGTGTGTGTGTGTGTGTGTGTGTGTACGCACATTACACACACAGCGTGTGTGTGTGTATTCACCCAGCAGGGGAGACGATTACCTACAATTCCGCAGCGCAAGAGAGAGAAAAAACGTTGGCTCAGTTGTGATGACGTGAAGCTCGGCGTCAAAACAAGAAGCGCATGCGTGATACATGATACTCGGTGCTCGTAAACTAAGACAATGCTCGTTTTTCAAGTCAAAATTTATTTAAAATCTTTGCTCGTCTTGCAGAACACTCATAAAACCGCGTTACTCGTAATCCGAGGTTCCACTGTAATAGCAAAATAAACTGCCATGGTGTTTGACTACGAGTGAATTAGTCTATTTATTTATTTTCATTGACTCATTTAGCATAATCGCTTATCATACATGCCTCAAGGTTTTACGGAATTATGTTGAAACAAACCAAAAGAAGACAAGACAATGTGATTGAAATCATTCTGATGAACGTTTCCAACTTAACTGTTTACACTGATGTTGATCTCATAAGAAGTGTTTACCTGATCCAGATTTATTCAGGTTGGGCTATTATTCAGATTATTAGTGAAATATTAGGGTCCATGTAGTGTAAATGCGGCGGCACGGTGGTGTAGTGGCTAGCACTGTCGCCTTGCACCTCCAGGGTCCGGGTTCGATTCCCGCCCAGGTTCGATTCCCGTCTCTGTGTGCATGGAGTTTGCATGTTCTCCCGGTGCTTGGTGGGTTTCCACCGGGTACTCCGGTTTCCTCCAACAGTCCAAAGACATGTAGATTAGGCTAATTGACGTTCCCAAATTGCCCGTAGTGTGTGTGTGTGTGTGTGTGTGTGTGTATGTGTGTGTGCCCTGTGATGGATTGGTACCCTGTCCAGGGTGTACCCCGCCTTGTGCTCCAGGCCCCCGTGACTCTGAATACAGGATAAAGTGGTATAGAAGATGAGTGAGAGTGAGTGTAAATGCACGTGGGACGCCTCATGTCAGACTTGGACACTGATGATTATTCTTCGACACGCCTGCAGTCATACTTTATCTCTTACTTATTGAGGACTTCTACCTAAGTTCAGAATAAGTACAGGATATATTCTCAACTAGTCCATGAATGAATACTGCATATGAATAGTATAACATCTGAGTTAATTATTTGGTTGTATTCTGTAACTGATGATGAAAAAGTAGTGGACTCGGATGATTAGATGCTGGACACAAAAAATATCTAAGTGTTACGGTACAGTATCTGAGAGCATCAGGTTATTTATGAGAATCAGAGTTTATGTAAGGGACGTGACCTCTGAATCCTTTGAGCTTTCAGAACAGGAGGTGTATGAAGCAGTGTGTGTGTGTGTGTGTGTGTGTGTAGAAGTGGGAGTGCTTTGGGACTCTTTAAGGGTGAAGAGAGGCTCTCACGCTCACTAAGTGGAGAGTTTAATTGAATTACAGCACGGTGGATTTTTCACTCAGGGCCCGATGAGACACAGCCTCCAAGGAACGAGCAATAATTAGGCACGGCACCGAGTTAACTTCTCCAATTAAACTCCTGTAATTAACTACGAGAAAAGAGAGAGAGAGAGAGAGAGAGAGAAAGAGGGAAGAAAGAGAAGTAGAGACTGACAGACAACTTTGTGTGTGTGTGAGACAGAGACGGAAATTTTGCAAAAAAAGACAAATTAGAATTGCATGGTTGCATCTTCTCTTCCGCTGTGAGTTGCGCAGTTTCTAGTGTCTTCTTTCTAGCCATCAGCGCTTAGATGCTTTGCAAATGTGTCCTCATTAACGAGTGCATGAGACAGAACGGTGTCCAGGGGAAAAAGCTGTGTATAGAACCACCAGATAAAAGCTTCATTAGTCACGGCTAATAATGCCTCTCTTAACCCATCACACAAAAATATATCGGTCACAGATGTGTAAATATACTCTACACATACACACACGAATATGTACTGTACAGTATATATACACACAACTTGAAGGTTGTCTGTCTAGTTTGAGTGGGAAATAAAAAACGCTTTGTGCCTATTAGCTGTTTCATAAATTAGGCCACTAATACATTTACTAGATGCCACGTAGTTACTGAGGTTCGCTTCTCCTGGGATTCTGATTGACCCTGAAGATCCTTGGACGAATTCTGACCAATCATGTTTGTGCCTAAAGGCTTTTTGTATAGATCCTACCTGCCACCTGAAGGGGAATTTGGACATATCTGCTGTTCTAAAACTAATTCTAACCAACGCTGCTTATGCCTTAAGGAATTCTGACCGGCATTGTGCCTTTTTAAAGGAATCTTGACAAATCCAGGATGCCCCTGAAGCATTTAGTCCAATCCATCTATTTCGAAAGAAATTCTGATCAATCTATAACAGTCCTGAATAAATGCTCACCAATTCCCACATGTACTTGAAGGAAGTCTGACTATTCCTGGCTGCTCCCCATGGATTTCTGTCCAATTTTGCACCGATCCTGTCTGTTTACAAGTTTCCTGCTATAGTGTATTTTTATTTATTTATTCCCCCCCCCCCCCGCCCTAATTTAGTGGTATCCTAATTTAGTGGTATTCCTCTAGGGGTCACTAGGGGGCTCCCACATTAAGGCTACTACTACCATTCAGCCGGGAGGGCCGAAGACTATCACGTGTTTCCTCC
>JAQQZT010000004.1:7156899-7166993 GCA_030068275.1 Clarias platycephalus | reverse complement strand
GTATATATTTTAAAAATCCACTACTATACTTACATGCATGCTTACACAAGTCCAACTCAAAAAAATATGAATCTATATAGAAACACATCCACACATGCTCGAACGCACTCGAGCTGATTTTACACCACCAATTTACACCAAAAGTGTGAGTGCGTAGGAGGCGCTGTTAATTTAGAGATACTGAATTATTTATGAGTTGGTGAGACATCATGCATTACTTGGCAATGCAGAAATGACTTCTGACAGATATACAGATGTACGCTCTCACCAAATCGTCTTACACTTAATATTGATGAAAAAAAAAAAAGGTTGTATGACTCAGGTTTTATAAATGCCCTCATGTCAGTTTGCATATTCGATCAACAGGGTTCTCCACGGACAAACTGTTTCAGCACAGGATGGTGGTCTAAACCACTGAACTGCCTCAACATGTGTTGGCACAATCTGCTGCTTCAGGATTACAGACATCTGTAGGCAAAAGCTGAGCTGAATAAATAAGAGACGCATCTGACTTTAGTGTGGTTTCACATTTCTTGTTACAATAAATGTTTAATTTGTCTAGATAAATCTAAATGTCTCTGACTTTGAGTGCACGCAAAACATAAAAAAAACCATGCATCAATGCCGCATTAAATCCGCATTAATGCTGCATTAAATCTAATCTAATCTCCAACAACAGCAACATCAGAATGCATACTTCGTAAAAGGAATAAAATAATTCCGAATGTGCTGTAAAAGAAAAAAAAAATAGGAAGGGTGTTCAAGTCAAACCGGGACTTGTGATGAAATTTACATTTAGGCATTTGGCCCTTATACATTTGAGCAGTTGAGGGCCTTGCTCAAAAGCCCAACAGGAACAACTTGTGGGATTTAAACCTGAGACCTTCCAGGACGTAGTCCAATACCTTAACCACTGAGCGCACAACCACATGAAGTGTCCATGTCCCCCGTACAGTCCTGACCTCGCGCCTAGCCATTTCCACATGTTTGGGTCATAAAAGGAGTTCCTGGGAGGACAGTGTTTCTGATGTCAATTCTGATTATGGCGCCAATGTATTAGAATGAGTAATGAGAGAACTTTCTACGTTGATGGTATCCAAGCGATAGTGAAACACTGTGATAAGTGCGTTAGTGTAGCAGGGGATTATATAAAGAAATAAAGGGAGTTTTCACTGTCGCAACTGTGTTCTGTTGTTCTACACATCAAAAAGTCCCGGTTTGACGTGACCTTATAAAAATGTACCCAGTAACAACTGTATGCATCATTATCATTTTTCTATAGAAGCACACAGCACACCACTAAGTGTTTTATTCTTCAAAATGCACCTTTTAAGGAATTATGGTCTTTTTTTTTTTTCTAAAATAAAAATCGTTTATTGGTGGATACGGGATAATGCTGACTATTCAGTTCCTGTTATCACTTATACTACAGCAGATACAAACAGTATTCCCAACACCAGCCCCTACTGTATGTCTTTCTCTCTATGTTAACGTTATTAAGACACACCTACAGTATATCCTCTCTCCTCAATACTTTCTTGCGGCAGAAAGCCCACTGATTTCCGACATGCTGACACTCCTTTCATAAATGTGTCAGAGCCTGTGTGAGCTAACTCATGGCCTTGCATTAGGGATGGGTGGGAAAATCGAAATTCAGTTATGTATTGTGATTCTTTTGTGCGCCAAATCTTGCCTCACCACCATCACTTTAAGAAAAGAGGGGGAAAAAAGGAAGAAAGAAAAAAAACCTAGTCTATCTATTTACATTTAGTTATTATTGTTATTATTATTATTATTATTATTATTATTATTATTGGCCAGCATTATTGCATGCATAAAACCATGCTAAAATCCAAATCTGTAGTGAAGGAAAAAAAAAAAATAGAGATAAAAAAAAAAGAAAAAGAAACGAGTATCATGCTGAGCTCAGCAGACTGCCTGCATAAGCCCTGATACTGTTTGTAACCCCCCGCAAACCTGCTGACACGTTTCACCATATTTCATCTGGAATTGACACTTCACATCGGCGTAATGTGAGAGGGGACCATTAGTCATTCCCATCATCTTCGTATTCATTATCAGCACCAGCAGCCTCATCAGCTTTATCATCTTCATCCTTAGCATCATTATTAAACATCACTTACCGCTGGCTTGATCTCACACAGAGGTTTTGACTCGACTGTGTGACGGCTAAAAGACTATTTCTCCTTCCACTGAAGTTGATTTATTGCACTGAAGGAGAAGACTGTGAACTTGGGAGTAAAGCTGGAGGAGCACACACGCAGGGTCAATTTCTCAGTGCTTCACATTAATGGGAACCGAATGTGTGGGAATGGACCTGGGCAAATTAAATGTTCTAATTACACCGCTTGGCTGGTGGATTGGTCTCTAATCATCTTTATTAACTTTTTATTTTTTTAATATATATATATGGCATTTATTTATCAGCAGGTGCCAGGATGTCAGACGCATTTTAAAAAGTGAATCCACACTGCTTTAAATGCAATAATTACCGTGTTAGTGGTGGTGTGTGTGTGTGTGTGTGTGTCACAGTGTCAGCTGCCAACAAGGTTAATTTAAGCTGGTGCTCGGGTGTGATTAAGGCTCAAAAATCGAGGACTCAAATCAAAATCCTACAATGTGTATGATTCAGTGCAAATGGGGCTGAGAATGTAAAGACTGCACTCTAAGAATTTTTTTTCCATACGGTGTATGTCTAATTGATTTATTTGACATGTAATTTATTCATCTTTGCAACACAGTGTAAAAACATTTACAACTTAATAGAATTTAAGAAATTTAGCTTAAGTCCAGAACAATAAACACAGATTCTAGTTAAGCCTTTAACTACAGTGGAACCTTGGATTCAATAAGACTACATTTTGGAAACATTTTATAAAACAGATTGTAACACTACACATTATAAAGGGTGTAAAAACTCATGCAAGGCATCATATACTTATACTGTAATATAAACTCTATCTATTCATCCATCTAGGAACCTCTGGAGTCCAACTAAGGACCATGGAGGCCAATGGTGACCGTTGTATTTATTCCTGTTTTTACTACTGTGGGAGGCCCTCCGGTCGACATTCACACACGCCTTTGCCATGCACCAATATGGCCAATTTGGAAATACCATTTATCCTTATCAGTATCTTGAGCACGGGGAGAACATGCAAACTTCATGCACACAGACCCAAGGCTGGAATCAAACCTGGTCCCTGGAGGTGCAAGGCGACAGAGCTAACCACCACACCACTGTGCCGTCATTATGTACTCTATAGCCCATAATTATTGCCTATTAATCCTGCAACAGCTATGTAGCCCTTATTTGTGTGAGAGCAAATAAAAAAAGAAGCAAAATTTTCACATGTAAAAAAAAAAACCCATGTACAGTAATAAGGCCACTATTATGCAGTGAGCCAAGATCTCCTTGAAGTATCTTTTTGAAATCAGATCTCCTGGGTGTCAAAGCTGGCATAGCATACTAGTTTTAGTAGCTTTAGCAGTTATCAATCTGACATTTGTTTTGTACATTTCTATAAACTGTGATGGGCAAAATTAGTATAACATGCTTTTTTATGTTTGAATATATGAATTATTATCATTCTTGCAGGTGGTGTAGTGGTCAGAACTGTGGCCTTGCACCTCCAGGATCGAGGGTTCGATGCTCGCCTCGGGTCTGTGTGCCTGAAATTTGTATGCCCAGGTTTCCTCCCAGATACCAAAGGCATGCAGATTAGGCGAAGTGGCATTCCAAAATTGCCTGGGTGTACCCCACCTCGTGCCCTAAGTCTCCTGGGATAGGCTCCAGGCCTCCTGCGACCCTGTAAACTGAATAAGCAGCACGGAAGAATGAATGATCATTCTTGCACACCTTAAAATATGGAATCATGATTAAAAAAAAAATTATAAAAAAACTCTAAAATTTTAAAAACTTTACTTTTACCTTGTTTATTGCCAAGAAAACATTACCAACAAAATGTATAAAACAGAAAACCATTTTTTTTCTTTCTATGGAACACTTTTCACATTACTCTTCACTTTTATTACTTTTTCTTTACTTTTTTTCATTTTAATTCTTGTCTGATTTACTTCTTAACCTCTCTGTCTGCTCTCCCTACCTGTTTCTCTTTCTTTACACGTAATCTCCATCGTCTTTTAAATGTACGTATATACCGTCCCTTATTTCATGCTTACTTATGTGTCCCACCTGCTAAATAAAAAAGAGTTGAAATAAAGCCACCTGATAAAAGCAGTCTGTGTTTCAGAAGGTCAAAGAAACAGATAGGTTGGAGCAGATAGCTGGCGGGTTGCAGCCTCTCTGACCAGCTGGACCGAAAAGCCTTTCATTAAAACACCATTTGAGGATAGAAGGTAAAGTGCAGACTCTCCAGCGGTTATGTAAATCCCTCATTTATATTCTAGACAGGTTAATAGGGAGTGCTCATTCTTCAGCCCAGGCCCACAATAAGTGCTGATTGCTCTTGACTGAATCTTCACTAATGAGGACAATGCGTGAACCCCATGAGGATGGGAAAAGTTTCGGCGGAACTATAAGACGTAAGAAAAGTATGCAAGACATTGACAGATTACGACCAATCCACAGTATAGCAAAGATATCCGCATAGTTAAGATCGAGAGAGAACGAGAGCTGTTAAGGCATTTTATCCGAACTAGTGGTGTATTCAGGAATTCATTGAAGGTCTGAAAGTGGAAACATGCAAATATCAAATCAGCTGTAAACTGATAGACGTGACACTAATGCAATTTGCAGGAATGTCAGACAGTAGTAAACACATTGGTGAGATTTTAAAATGACTCTTTTAATTATTCAAGGCCAGATCTAGGCTATTGATTTGGCTTTGAATAGCACATGAGCAGGTGTAGGAAATAAAATACTTCTATGAAAATTCCAGAGAAAATGACTGAAGTGAAGTTAATTGACATGTGCGGGTAAGGGAAGATGCGAGATGGCTGGTTAGAGTTGACCGGAAGGCTATGGTGATAAAAACCACCACTCTTTACAACCATTGTAAGCAGAAAAGTATTCCAAAATAATCCTTGAGGTGTTCCACTCTCGTCAGCAAAGAACATGAATCTGAGACTCTCGTTCTGGCGTGACTGGGCAAAAAAAACCTCGCTTCATCACACAGTGCTGTCATTTTCTTACAAACCAACGGTCCAAACAAATGTTGCTTTGAGGTTTACGCTGTACTGTACATGGTAAATAAAACAAGTCGTAATACTCTGCATTATAAAGGGTGTGAAGACTCATGCAAGGCACCATATACTGTACATATACTGTATTACAGTATATACTCTTTCCATCCATCCATCTAGGAACCTCTGTCGTCCAACTAGGGAGTATGGAGGCTAATGGTGACTATTGTATTTATTCCCATTTTTACAACCTCTGGTCAACATTCACTACGGACAATTTGGGAACGCCAATTAGCCTAATCTGCGTGTCTTTGGACTGTGGGAGGAAACTGGCCAAGCACATGGAGAACATGCAAACTCCATGCACAGACACAAGGTGGGAATCGAACCAGGACCCTGGAGGTGCAACGTGACGGCGCTAACTACTACGCCACCGTGCCACCATTATATACTCTATAGCCCATACTTATTTCTCATCAATCCTGTATCAGCTATGTAGGCCTTATTTGTGTGAAAGCAAATTTAAAAAATTTCGAATGGGAAAAACTCATGTGATAAGACTTGCATCTTGTTGTAATCGAATCTCCTGGATGTTATCAAACCTAGCATAGCATACCACTTTTATTAGCTTATTAGCAGACTGCTTATTAGCAGTCTAGCAGTAATAATCTGACATCATTTTTTCAGTAGCATTCGCTTAGACCACGGATGATGTGCCATCACCAGTGAGTAACTGTTACACATCATCATGTCGCTCTCTAAGCTGTCCAAGCACATGGCTTATTGCCTGCATGACTGATTATCCAATCAAAAGCCTGACTATTAGCAAGCGGATGGGATTAGCTTTGAGCCTCCATTTTCATATGCTTGAATGACAGAAAAAGGATATGAGCTTAAGAGTCTACATCCACATCCATACACTATCTCAGATCAGCGCTGAGCTGAGACACGATGAGCCGTGATCTTGTCTTTTATTCTTGCTGGAAGGATTAGAGACTAAAGAAGCAGCACTTGTGTAGCTCCAGTAGCACTTAACTAAATCACTTAGTTTAACCCCTGGCACCCGATGTTCCTGAGCTGAGCGTTGCTTAGAAATGTCATTAGAACTAATTAACATGTATCCTCTAATAATATAGAATGTTATCCAGTTTCCAGATGTTACATATTACAAACAGCTGAAAGAATAGTTTCTGCTCTTCTAAATAATGCATTTATTTCATAAAGTAAAACAGCACACATCAGCACTTGCTGGTTATTTAAAAAATCTGTTCTCATGGAAAAATTCATGGAAATTTGAAAGACGCGTGGGATTCGGCTCAGATTTTTGCTTCATAACAATAGTAAGTTATAAACTTATCATTACCTGTTATAGTTTTACAAGTGAGACTATATTTAATAAAGAATGAAGAGTGAAAGAAAAATCTATATTTTTTTCCCCAGTATACAAATATGATCATATTTTATTTCATTATTCTATTTAAAGCATAAACAAATAAACGTTTTGATGTACATACAAACATTAATGCATTATCAATGGGACAGACATTTTTATATTGATAATTTACTAAGCATCTCAGAATCACTCCTAGGAATTGCCCTCAAAGTTAATTTAGGACTAAAAATATTCCTACCTAAGACTAGGACATAAAAGTTATTCATGAGACTTCCTACTTTTATTTTCAGCGAGGAGTAGGACTGCTAGACTAAGACCGTTTTGCTTGCGGAGGAGGTAGTAAAATGTGAAGAAATTATTTAATATAAATAGATTTAAAAAAAGACAATTTAATATATATTCCATTAATGTTCAGGTTGAATCCATAAACACTTGTGTGTTGATGCTGCTATAATGCTTTTGGTTTACATAAGTCTCCTCGTTGGTGCTTGGAACAATTCTTCTAATGTGTTTACCATGGATGATGCTCACAGCTCCTGGGAAACTAGCGATGCACATGAACTGAACTTGTTTTTCGTTGATTTCACGCTGAGTGGTGGGGAAATGTTTAAATCTGTGCATGATCTGCGATGCGATAAGAGAAGAGTTTGATTTATTATTTCCGACATTGTCAGCTGTGACAAACCCAAATCATCACTGTTTCAAAGCTGCATCTTCACTGTTACATAAAGTATCAGTCACCTGTGGAGACAGCATGCGAAATGCTCGTTAATGGACCAGTTGCATACCGCACGCGATGTGTCACAAAAAGTATTCCATTTTAATCCAAATGGTTCTTTATGAGCTCTGTGTCCATCAATGTTACCAAAACGTCTCTCCTCTGGGCACTCTGCCTGAACACCATTTCCTTGTAATTCTTAAACAGGTGGAACACCTCCGAAGCTCTCCTACATTTTGGTGGAGATAGGAGAGAGTTCTAGTTTCAAGAATGTTCGCTCTTATAATTTGCTTCTACTCCTACTCCTAAAAGTAGGACCAAAATTTTGTCACAATGCTTTATCCTGTATTCATGGTCGCGGGAGGCCTGGAGCCTATCCCAGGTGGCTTAGGGAATGATGCGGGGGACACCAAGGTGCCAATCCATCGCAGATTTTGTCACTCATTTAGTTTTTGGCCAGTTAAGAGCGATCTCCTACTCTGAGGTGCTTAGTAAATATGGGCCATGAATAGCAAAAGCATCTCAAATGTCTGTAAGAGTTTAATATAATTTAATAGCATATACAGTACCATATGTGGCATCATAACGAAACTTGTTATTTCTATGTAATTATCCCTATGTACCTATTTATTTATTATAATGAACAAAGCTACAGTGTATCTTAAATGGGGAAGGGATTTTGTAAGATTTAAACATTAAAGAAAGTTTTTTTTTCAAGAGTAAATTTGACTTTTTCATTATATTTTAATTAAATTAGTACTCCCTAGATTAAGCTTAGTGCTAAGCACTCTCCATTTCAAAAACAGTTTCAAATACTGCTACTTGTTATTACTATGTAATAATCCTCATATATTTGAGGATCAAAACAATAGAATTAAGACGAAAATAAAATCAGAGCCTTGCATGAATATCAACTCCCCTGAGTATCCTACAATTAGAAATAGTATAAAAACTGAACTGAGAATGAATTGAAATATTATATTACTTTGTGGCTGAAGCTTGAATTTTATTTGGTCTCAAACGCACAGTCATGTGAAAGCCATGTTCATCCCTAATATTATATACCATGCATGCAATCATAAATAAGGCCAATACTGCACAATATTGATGAAATCTGCAGTGGTAGAAAAAAATAACTAGGCGTACGAATGACTCATGTGGGTCTGAGCAGCTCACTACCAGGCGAGCATTAAACCTGCACTGTGCTTCTTCCTTGAGCATGTGGACGCAGTGGGGAAAGACAGTCGAGGCCCCGGGCGATCGCTTCGCAACCGCCAGGAGCGGAGAAACCAGATTTATTTTCTCTGGGAGGTAAAAATAAAAACAGCTCTCCAGAACAGAGTCGCGAGCTGGCAGAGAATTAAAGCACAGCACGCAGAAACTCACACACCCCTCCCAGCAACTGGTGCTGTAAGATACAGGAGGGGAGGAAGTGGTGGAAAACAAAACAAAAAAAACGAGTGACGCAGATGTACAAAGTGTTATAATTCATCTTTAATTATGTCTTAAAAAACATTTTGTTTGTGTTTTACCTATGCTTTGATAATGCAAAAAAGAGGGCTGACACATTGTTTTTAATGAATGGTAATGGACTGCAGGAAAGAGGACTGAGATACACAGTTGATACAGTAAACAGATTTAAAGAGAAATCAAAAGGTCCCAGTCCTGATGCAAGTTTTTTTTTATACTGTACTCTTCCCTCCTGAATAGACATCCATCATTACTCTGGGAGGATCTTATAAGGCACCAGGTTGCCAAGTAGATGACCATTTGTTTCTGAGCAATTGAGGGTGAAGGATCTTGCTCAAGCGCCCAAAAGTGGAAACCTGGCAACCCTGGGGCTCGAACTGGGGACCCTCCTTCCAGTATTCCAGCACCTTACTGTACCTACAGTACCAGGCTGCATCTGCCCACACTGATGCACATATCTAGACGACATCATTATAGATTTTTTGTTTTCTGTCTTTTACATATTATTGTAGGAGGCATCTAAAGCAGACACCAACAGGTTTTTACATTCTTTCAATTTTACAAAGTTTTTAAGGAATTAGTTTTTAGACTAATAATGCAACATTTGGCCTGTTTAGTATCTCTTTCTTGGGAACATTCAGTCCATTTTAACAGCAGCCAGGCATTGACCACGCCTAGGATGATGGTGTGCCAGAAGATTTCAAAAGAAACTTGCTGCAAATTAGTCCAGAAATTCACTCCTCACATGGATTCACACATTACACAGATGTCACACAATTCTATCTGGCTAGCTTATTGTACCCTCTCATGATATAAGCACTTATCCCCCCATACGTTCTAGCACATTATCACCGGTCCCTCATGCAGAAAGCAGATATTTGAGCAAACAAGAAAAGAAAAGAAGAAAGAATAAAAAAACTCCAGATATGAATAATTATAAGATACAGATATTTTTCGAATACTGTTGCAGAAATCTACTTCTTACTCACTTCCACTTAAATGTATAATTTAATAAGCATTATTTTTTTATTTAAACTCAAAGGGGTAACAGAACAGATTTAAAATTTGATCAAAACTGTATGAATGATCAAAACAGTATAGTATTTACTATTATTATGGAACAGATGAGGAGTACAACATAGCAAAACCTAAATCTAATTTGATCCCTGCATTTAACAGTACATATTTAAAGTCTATATACTGTAAGCAGTCAGTCATCTTCTATACCGCTTTGTCCTTGTAGTCAGGGTCGCGGGGGCCTGGAGCCTATCCAGGGCACAAGGCGGGGTACACCCTGGACAGGGTGCCAATCCATCGCAGGGCACACACACACACACACACACACAC
>JAQQZT010000004.1:7126825-7149472 GCA_030068275.1 Clarias platycephalus | reverse complement strand
GAATGTGAAGTTTAAGAAAGACGCCTCAAACCCCCTCACCATTAGCACCTCCAACAAGGCTGTGTTCTTTCTCTTCTCCCTGTACACAAAAAGCTGCACTTCTATTCCCCAGTCTGTTCAGCCCAGGAAGTTCACAGATGACACCACCCCGATCGGGCTCTTTTTTTTATTGATACTTTTTTGTAAAAACTCACTTGAATATGCTCCCATCTCTCTGTTTGACTCCACAGTTAGTACTGTAAAGTCTTTCCACTTTTTAGCGATCATCATTACCCAGTACCTCAACTGGGAGCTAAACATCGTCTCTCTAAGAAAAAATATATAGTAGCAAAGGATGTGCTTCCAGTGACAGCTCATGAAGTTCATCCTGCCACAGCCAACAATAGCGCATTACTGCACTGTCATCGTAGAGTCCATCTTGACCTGCTCCATCATTATCTCATATGCTGCCTCCACTGCCAAGGACAAGAGCAGACTGCAGCATCTATCACTACTCCAGCCCTTCAGACACAAACTTTTTTGGGGAAAAAAAACTCCCTTCCCAAGAGACTGCCATCCATAAGGACCAAAACTACTTGGCAAAAAATAAATAAAAACACTATTTCCAACTGTAGCTGTTCTCCTACTGTATACAAGGCCCAGGATTCACTCTGAGATACTATTTAATGTTACTTACATGACCATATTCATACTCTTCATAGTACAGTATTAACTTTATATATCTCTCCAAGCGTGTTTTGCACACCATACAGTATTTAACTACTATTTATGATGACCAAGTGATCAGGCCAGTGATTACTATATTAGTGATGCTGGATGCTGAGTGGTTGGAACGAACAAGAGGGGAAATGAGGTTGCTGCTGAAGTTGTTACATAAACAACCATTTATTTTAATTAAATCTTTAACTACTTGTCTCAGTAAAACATTTGTTCCCATTTCTTAAACTGTATTTATAATTATCTACATTTTGTAGTACTTCCTACTTTTCCCCTTGTTCTATTGTACATTTCTTAACAGTTTGCCAAAACAGGACAAATTCCTTGTATGTGAAAATGGGAAAACCTACTTGGCAATACATATGATTCTGACTCTGATCTATCTACCCATTCAAACCATCCATCCAACAACCTCTCCATCAATCTCATCCATCCATCCATCCATCCATCCATCCATCCATCCACCCATCTATCCACTTATCCATCCATCCAGCCATCCATCCAGCCACTGATCTACCTACCTACCCCACCACCCTACCAACCATGTTTTTGCTCCATCCATCCATCCATCCATCCATCTTTCCAGCCCTTGATGTTTACTGGACAATCACGTATGTAAAAACTTTTTTGGTGAAATGAGTTTAAGTTTACATTTCTATATATAGCATTGGCAATAAATGAGTACAGTACATTGACAAAAAGACAGGGAGAGGGAGAGCAGTAAAATGAGTGTTTTATGGGTTCAGATTCATTAGCTCGTGGACAGATGCATTGAGTCGACCTTTATTAACAGTGATGAATATAGAAGTATCCAGCTCTGCCAAGCATTTTATCACACAGTGAAATATATAACACCTTTATGACCAGGGAGATCTTGGAGTGATGACTGAAACGCCAGCCCTTGGTGTTAATATACTGAGAAAAAGAACATGCTCAATGTCTAGGTTGACATGAAACAGGTCCAAGCCAGCAGGAAAGCAGGACAGAATTATATTAGAGAGATAAACTATGCTGTAAAGACCATAAAATGCTCCATGATACTACAGATCAGAACCATTTACAGGCCATAGCTGGTCCTAGAGACAACATACTCTCTTAATTGTAAGCCCTGGGTTCTTCGTTAAGTCCACCATAAACCAACTTCCCACTTGATTAACAGCTCATAAGATCTGCAAGTCAATACGTAGCTAGAAGAAGACCTTTCCCACAGTCCTTTCTGATTCCCTTTCTCACTCTTTGCATTTTCACCTTTCTTTGCACGTCTTTCTCTCCTGGCTCTCGTTCCTCCTTTGGTAATAAGATTAGCATTTTCTCCTTACTGTACCTCTCCATGTTTACCTTGATCATCAGCTCGGCTTTCTCCACCTCTCTCTCGCTCTTACTATCATTAGGTTAAACACTACTCAGCTTGGTGATTTGGACCCATCTGTTGTATGGCTTGTTAGTAATATAATGAATCCTTATGTGAGGAAACACTTCCCCGTTTGGCACGAGGACAAACAGGGACGAACAAATTACCTTTCATTCCAGCGAGAGGCCAGATGGAACCAGTCACTGTAAATAAGCCGAGATAAAGGAAGGTCACATGTACGCTGCAGATTATGACCCGGTCCTGTGGGTGTGTGAGTGTTTTTAGCGTATACTGCATATGGACAGACATTCTAGTTCTTGTACTCGTGTCTTCACACTGGATAGATTATGGAATCTTTTGTGAACCGCTTAATCCCTTTTTAAAAATTTTTTTATCATGTACTATGGCATGTAACAATATTTTAAATTCTGCAAGCCGAAGTGTTGTCAGTGCAATCACTTGCACTACAAAGATGAGCTAATTACAGACCTCCATTCCTATGACCGGTCAATACATCAATATATCACCTCCACTGACTCCATTCCCAGCTTTTCCTAACCATCGTAAATTTGAAACGTGACAAGTCGAGTCGTGTTACTTGGCATGCAGTGCACAGAAGATTTCACCTTCCATGCCCCCCATTCCACTGCATCACAGGGTGCCGGAAGTAAGTGTGTCCACAGTTCTGAACCACTCCTCTCTGGCTCAAAATCAATCATTGCACTTCACTAGATGTTCAGATCTCTCATTGCAAACTGTCACACATCTGGAAAAAAAGCAAGCTTAAAAAAAAAAAATCTTAATCATGACAAAATACCCAAAAAAGTGAGTGTTTACCGTGGACACTTTTTTTTCTCATGAGAAATTTGTAAGAGTACAATGTGTAAGCATTAGCCAATCCCTATCCTTATGAACCTTTGTCGTTTCATCTGATGGATTGTGAAGTACTGTTCTTAAATGCCAGTAGATACAGTCAGCTGTTAGGCTGTAACAAAATGAATGCTGACATGGGTTCTCCTTTTATTAAGTGAAATCTGATATGAGTTTCTCAAATTGCACATGTTGGGCAAGTAACTCTTCCTCTATACGAAGGAAATACTCAACACCACAGGTGATGCATTTGCACAATTGTTAAACCCAACTCGCGAATATTCTTTGAAAATCCCCTTTGTTATAGTGACAAGAGCAAATGTGCACGGTATGAAGACGTCTAAAGAAGGGGAACCGTCCTTAAAGACATACCACGTGACGAAAGTGATTTTCAAATAGGATTCCACAGTTGGGTTCCATGATGGCTCAAATGCATTGATTGTGATGGAGACTATGTTGCGTAATACCTTTGAATAGATGAAGAGTTACTTTACCAACATGTGCAACATGTCATTTAATAACAAGTCCCCACTTTTGCATTATTTTTGGTACAGCCCATATATGCTAAGCGGTAACACTGGGAGCTCCAGCACATTAACTGTATAACACGATGACGTGAGCTCATAGTCTTGCTGTCTTTCAATGACATATAAAGTATTTTCTACGGCAAGGGAATTATGACAGAGTCTGAGACAAGGGAAGTGGCACTGCTGCCAGTGCGTCAAAGATGGCTTTTTTTTTCACTCCCCTGTCCATCAGAGCATTATCTCACCCTCTCACAGAGTGTCCTGTACACTTTTAGACACTTGCAATCTCACCGGATATATACACATTTCGGAGTAAAATCTCATTTTGCGCACGGGTAAACAAACTCAAACGCTGGAAAAAGAAAAAGTCATTGGCCGTCTCTGGTGAACGCGACTGTATAAGTCTGGATTCTGAGACTAATTGGTGTGACACTAGCAAAATGTGTGAGTGCATCATCTCAAACATACTGATATACATACGGAAGAACACAATTAGCACTGTCCTTCGAGCATGTTTGAGAAGACGCTGTGTCTGCCACACATATCTCCAAGGAAGCACATTATGCCCAATGGTAGCTAAGGGGGATAAAAGAAGCTACTGTAGGAATTACTGGAATAACGAGTGGTTTTTTTCTTCTTTATCAGGATAATGAACACTCCAGTTGGTGAAAAACGACTATACAGTATTGAACACATCTGTAATATGCGGTGGAGCTCTTAGGAGCATTTACTCTTTTCATTATGAGGATAAGTTCCAAGCATCTGGATGTTAAATCGTTTAGTCCCAGTGCTCGCTGTAATGGCATCAAATAACCCTGCTATTAGCAACATGTTGAGTGTTACTATGAATAACACTATTATATTGCTTTTACTCGTCAATATACAGTAGGAGAGTTCTGTTATTGTGTGTGTGCAATTTAACAACTTTATGAGATTAGAACATTGATTAAGTACTTAATTTAAGGCTAAAAATGTTCAGAAAATGACGACAGTGCGAAGCGTTATATTGTCTCGCTTCAAAGAATGATCATGCTAAGTATTTATATTTCTTTGAGTATTGATACTAAAATTGGTGTAAGCTTGTAGAAGCATTTGACCTGTAAAAATGCTGCATTCTGTTTTTATATATAAAAAAAAAGAATAAAAAAAAATCTGTAGTCAAATTCATCTTAACAATTTTGCATTTTAGAATAGTACACTTTTTCAGGTTTACGTCTTTCCATGTGAAATCTAAATAAAAAGTTTATTATTATTAAGATTATTAAAAAATTGTAATTAAAAAAAAGGTACAGAAAAAAAGGTTTTTAGGTGAGAAACCTTTTAGCACCAATACCATGTTTTGGCCGATTCCAAACACACACATCTGCTTTTAGCTGTTCTGTTAAATCATGTTATTAGTACTAAACTCCAAAGCACAGTTTGACATAGTCATATTTCATGTGCAACATTAAAAAACTGCAGCATCAACGATTAACAATTATCTACTCATCATTCCTTTCTGTGTAAGATTTATTGTCCGATTTAGGCCGAATGTATTTCTGTGTGTGTGTGTGTGTGTGTGTGTGCGCGTGTGTTTCAGTGGCAATAGGTTCCGGTATCAATAATTGATTCGAGGCACATTTTCTCCATCTGAGCCAGCAGCTAGACCACATGCTGACATACCATGGAGAGAGAGAGAGAGAGAGAGACTAGACAAAAGACTAGAAATGAGTATGTGAAGGTTAGACTATATAAATGTGAACATAAAGGTTAGGATAATAATACAAATTTAAAAACCCACATAATTCTACTGGTGCTGTAGGAGTCTCCGCATTAAGACACAAGATACATAATGTCATAGATTAAACAATAGACGTCTCAAATCCGGTGATATCTTAAATAAAGAAAAAAGATCTAATATTTTGCAGAGCTAGATTACTGTAGTATTATATGTAATGCTGTAAATATACCGTAAGACCATCCATCTAGCAACTTCTGTAGTCCAAAAAGGGACCACAATGGTGGCCACTGAATTTATGCCCATTTATACGAACGAGTGTGGTAGGACCTCCAGTCAACGGTCACACACACTACATTCTGGAACGCCAACTAGCCGAATCTGCATGTCTTTGGACTGTGGGAGGAAACTTGAGTACCAGGAAGGAACCCACAAAGCACGAGGAGAACAGGTAAACTCCATGCACACAGAGCCGACTGTGGCGGGAATCGAACCCCGACCCCGGAGCTGCAGGGTGACAGTGCTACCAAATATAAGACGATTCAAACTATTCTTAATTGTTGTTATTTTATTAGCAAATGTCAAAAAGGTTTTTAGAAAGAAATTGAATGAACTGGCATAATGATCTGTTTTAAATACAATTTTATGTTTGAAATAAGTATGTTTGTTCAATCCAATGTAGAGAACAATCAGTTGCCTTGACTGTATTCAAGATATTATTTATTACTTAAGCAGCACAGAATTAGCTTCTGTTTCATTACATATCTCCATTTCTGATGAGTTTATGACAGTATTAAATCAACTATTAAGCAGTAAATTATAATCTCGCTTACATGACTGTTTCTAATTACAGTGCTGTGCAAATGTCTTGAGCCACCCTTCATTTCTTAATTCTTTTCTAAAAAAAAAAAAAAAAACCCCTGTGGTATAGCTTAAATTTACACAGCTGGCGTTTGTTCTTAAATTGCAAAAGGAATTCAAATGCTACCTGTGGGTGGTTTTGCATGTGGATTAGCGAGTCTATGTTTTTTTTTTTTTTATGGTAAAAAAAGTCGGCTGGTTACAGTATTATTATTATTATTATTATTATTATTAGGCTTTTTTAAACAGTAAGTTAATGTTACTGCATGATCAGTTGAAAACCAGTAGTTTTATTATAGACTGTTCAGTGTTTAACAGTAGTTACCAGAACATGTAACTTTAGAGACAATGGTTAATTACATTCTATAAGTTAAGACCAATATGTTTGTTTGTGGAAAGGTTATCTTGATAATTATATACATTTTACTTTAACTGGGTTCTTTTCAGAAGCATGCCACCTCAGGAGACCAAAAATGCAGGAGAAAGTCTCCATCAGCACCACATCATCAGTCAGATAAGCTCCAGCCCATGAGCTAGCCCAAGCCCATCTCTCAACCTTCAGAAAGTTAGAAATGGAGTAGCTAAATGGTGTTTAGGTAAATCTCAAATGTTTTAATATCTATTTTTTGTTCCATTAGATACTAATCAACTCCAGGAGTTTGCAGACTTTGGACAAACTTGTTGGACGTCCACCACAAGAGAAGACTGATGTCGCCGGTGAGAAAGAACGTGTCCTGGCATTGGCCCGTTCTTGTAGCCCTTACATACAGCAAGCAACCAATTTTCCTTTAAAAATGTATAACTCCTATAAAAATCATACTTTGAGTTGAGCAGTGTGACACTTAATATCTTTATCAGGTTTTATGACATTTTCTATCATTTAGTGTCTTGATTAATGTCCAGATTTTGCTGGTGTCTGTTATATTGTGTGAATTGTACATTTATTACACTGTATCCTGTCAACTGAGGATTTTTGATATGTTCAATAAAACTATAATATTTCTATTATATTATGTTTCATGCATCTAATTTATATCTGATTTTAATCTCATTATGAGCCTATATATGGCTCATTTGCTTCTCCTTCAAATGCAGTTCAGTTTCTCACATCCATCTCAGGTTTCTCAAATGTTTCTCAAACGTATGTCTCACTTTGTGTCTCAGTTATGTCTCTTTGTTTCTCCTAAATGGGGTTTAGGAGAAGTAGAAAAGACAAGGTTGAGCTTGCAATGAGACAGCTCAATTCAGTCTCATGAGACAAGAAAAAGCAAACAAAACTTTTGCTATGGGCTGTCACATGTCAATTTTTACATTTCTTGTTGTAAATTAAACTACAACGATTCCAGTTGGCTGGTTAGCTGTATAACAGTCAGCAGTACCTTCAACACAGCTGTCACTCAAATCGGCCACACCCATAATTACGCTTTTAATTTAATGTAAAGAAATGGGGGGCTGTTTCGCAGTATTGTATATTAGCTATACTGTAGATCATTTTGCAGCGTTATTTGTGTTTCCTTGTATTGGCAGAAAGGGAGAGCAAGAGACCTGTGTCAAAGTGTACCAGTGAGTGTGTGTGCATGCGTGTGTGTGTGTGTGTGCATGCTTCAATTAGGCTGCTGAAAAGAGAAAATAGGAAGTCATTAGACTCACGGAGCCTGCTTCCAGCCCTTTCATTCCCTCAACATCCCCAAAAGTGCTGCAAACATTTTTTAAAGGAGGAGGATTTTGTGTAGCGCAGTGTTCTGTAGAAACAGAGATTATGCCAAGAGTCCAGCAGGGCAGCTTTGGATAATTTCCTTCAATCAAGTCAAATTGCTGCAGGCACGTCAGTATTGAATGACTATAGTGGCTATTGGTTTATGGATTGTGCTAAATTTAATATAAAATACTTAAAAGATTTGCCGTTGTTTAGGCCAATGTGGAAACATGGACTGTACAGTAGCCTTAATCTAAAGATTTTGTCAGAGTGGGACATAAACAGAAGACTTCAGGCTTATGACTAAATGTACTTCCTTATTTAAAAAAAAGAGACTCACTTCCCACCCACTTTTACTCACGACCATCCATGCAAATCCATTTAAAATAAAAATAAAAAAACAGTTCAACAAAGACTGAAAACCGTAAACACACATTTCATTACTGATGCTAATGCTGTCTAATTGCGGTGGATATTGGATATAGGTTTTTAATTATCAGACAGAAATGATATACACATTATAATAACTGTAAACCTTAATCAAAAAGCCTGAACCAGAGGTGGAAGCTCACAGTTGTTTATGCATTTGTATGATGCAGTGACAAGATTTCAAGCCTCATAAACACATGGTTTTGCCAAGGTTGGTATGCAACTCACTTGAGCATCCTGAACAGAGCTTTGACCTTAACCCAACTGAACATCTTTGGGATGAATTGGACTCCTGACTGTCTTTATAGACAGGCACGGTGGCACGGCTGTTGTGCTGTACATTATATATAATATAACAGCTGTGCCCTGTGTGAACCATGTCTTCCAGCCAGCAAAGCAATGTCCATGTTAAGAACAATGTAAAAAAAAAAACAGCATACAGCAGTTTCCAATTGATTTCTTTTTCTCATTTATGGTTAAGTTCTATTGATGGGCAAAACATGTTTCAGTCATCACTTACGTTATAGTATCTATAAAGTTCCCAATGATGAAAACTTTCCCTTGGTGAAAAATGTAAACAGTTTTATCCCTGACTACAAGAAAGTGTAAAGACGTTTTATTATAAGGAGTTATTATAAGACAGACAGATAGATACATACAGTAGACAGACACATGATGAGGTCCACCAGGATATGTTGTGAAATTTCTAATAGACGAAGGCATACAACTGATTAACTTTAAAGCACAGTGCGGTGATGAGACTCTCACGTTTCTGGTCACGCAGCTGCTTACCATCAATAAAATACAGAGGCCTGATAGTTCAAATCTTGTTCAGGAAACCAGCAGGGACGACGTTCAGGTGCTGAACTGGTGTGCTTTATATGAAATATGATGTCTTTTTAGAACAGGAAAGAAAATAAGCTCTGATTAAACATCGCAGTGCACTCTGCAATGGGCAAGAGATCATGAGATGATGGTGTGATGATCTAATGTTGGTTATCAAGACAAACTTGCGGTTGCAGACACTTAATTTTAACAAGCTGTTTAACAGCTTACTGTTACACTGTAACACATCTGAATGGTGCAAACATTTAAAGAAGGTGAAGTCTGATCATACTGTAGCTCTGGGAAACAAAGAAACCTTTGATGGTAGTGAGATGCTGGGATAAGAGTGTACAAGGGTGATTATATATTATACAGAGAAATAAAGGGAGTTTTTAATTCTCATAACTGTGTTCTGTTATTCTGCACAATCAAAAGTCCCGGTTTGACTTGAACACCCCTCGTAGAAAGACAGATAGATTTCCCCCCCCGCTACTCACCTGCTTAAGATAAACTGAAACGCCTTTCTTTCTTTTTTTTTTATTATATCCTGCAAAAGGGAGTCAAAAACGGCATACTTTAATTAAATTTCACACGGCACCCCTCCTCCTTTCCCCTCACTGACCACATTGTAATTGCATTCGCAGCATCATTCGAGCAGACAGAGTGAAGGATGGTTGTGTTGCTCTGGTAATACCCGCACCGGACCCATACGCTGCCTGGGAAATGTGGAAGAAGCACTACACTTAAGCCCACACTCCGTCACCACACGCGGTAAATATCCACAGGCAGGCAGTTACCTCTGAGATTCCAGCTGCCTTGTGGTCGGGACCTGAGCACAGACCGGTTTCAGGGTCTCGCTCCCTGCGCTGACCTTCAGGATTGTTTGCACTTGGTACTAGTTATTGGTTCTCGTCGAGTCTCATTAGCTTGTGTCTACACACCTGTTTGTCTTCCATGTTTGCAAAGTTTCGCAAATGTTAACTGTGCTTAGAAGCCGTAGCTCCTTGTGGCATATTTAGCGGTTGTTTAAACCGCGTTTCCTCATCCATGCTCCTGTTTGCGCTTGGTGCTAGTTCATTACTGGATTACTTATAGACACTAAGTATACATTTGAAATTACAAATTCTGTTTCAATTACAAAAAAAATAAATAAATAAACAATTGGATTACGGGTTTGTTCATGATACCGTGATGAATAGAAATCGGATAGTATTGTTTTCTGCTGTGAAAAATGATAGAGAAAACAAAGAGGAGAGCCAGAAGAGAGAGATGGTGCTGAGATATTAGCAGCGATTACATTTGCAGTGTCCATCCCTGCTGCTCAGCCTGTTCTTCCTGCCGTGCCAACATCGTCCATCTGAAACGCCACCCAGCCAACAGTGACTGGGAGAAAAACCCCAGCTGTCTCCTCCTCTACACCCTTTTCACATGATTTGCTTTCTCTACTGTACCTCTGTCTTTCCTCCTTAACCCCCCTCTTCTTCCTTCTAGCTTCTTCTTTAGCCCTTTCTCATCTTTTTCTCACCTTCTCCTTTTCCTTCATCTTGTCTTCTCTCATCCTTTCTCATTTACATCATCCTCTCCACTTTGGTCTTCATGCCTCCTTTATGAATCCTCTTGCCCTTTTTTAGTCATCTCTTCTCCTCGCCTCATTTTCCCTTCTGTCATCTTTCCTCATTCACCGTCTCGGTTCCACTTTCATCTTCTCCGCTCCTCCTCATCCTTTCCTTCCATTTTTTCCCTCTTGTCTTCCCTCTTCCAATTTCTATTCTATACTTTCCTGTCCATTTCTTCTTCCTCAATTCTTTATTTTCTCCTTATTTCTTTCCTATCTTCTCAAATCCTCTATTTTTTCTTCTCTTATCCTTTCTCTTTCTACCTTCATGTTCCTCTTTATGTTTTCTTCTCATGTCCTTTCTTCCTCTTTTACTTTACTCTCCTGCACTCCTTTCTCATCTCTTCTTGTCACTTATTTTCCTTTTTCCTTCCTCTTGTATGTCACTTTATCTCCCTCCTTCCTCATGTCCTCTACTCCTCTCCTTTCTCATCTATTCTCTTTTCCGTTTTTGCCCTTGTCTTCTTTCATCCATCCTTCTTTCTACTTTCCTCACCAGTTCCTCCTCTCTCATGCCATATTCTCTCTTTATTTCTCCTGTCCTTCTTCTCATTTTTTCCTGTCTTCCTTTTTTACTTTTCTCTTCACTCCTCCTTCTTTATGTCCTCTTCTCCTTCTTGTTCCATCTCTTTCAACCATCTCCTCCTTGTTTCCTTTTTTCCCCCTTCGTATCCTTGCTCATCTGTCCTCCTCCTCCTCCTTCCTGCCGTTCTCCTCCATATTTCCCCCCTACCCTCATTTCTCATCCGCTCTCTTTATTCTCTCCCACCTTTCCCCTCTCCTCCATTTTTCTCATTATAGGTTCTAAAAGGGGAACATTATATGCAAAGTGGGTTAAGCTGCGTTTGAGTGCATATGACGAGCACCCTCGACTGCTCTCTATTCTTCTTTTCGTGCCCAATCTGGGGATGAAAAAGGAGTGTGTTTCTAATGTGTTTTATGTGTTTCTGAAAAATGCAGCTGATCTGGTTTTTAATCACACTGCTACCCCGGAGGTAGTAAGTTACCCAGGATTTTTCCTTCATGCTTAAAGATAATCTACTTATTATATCTGTAAAACGATTTGTCTTACTGTGTATACTGAACTCCGTCTCCTACTCATCAGCCGTCAAGATTGTTCTGAGCTGAATCTTGAAATAAAATAACATATTCGCAGCTGAACAATTTGGCTGGATTATTAACAGTTTGTCTCGATTCCCGTCTCTGTGTGCATGGAGTTTGCATGTTCTCCCCGTGCTTGGTGGGTTTCCTCCGGGTTCTCCGGTTTCCTCCACCAGTTCAAAGACATGCAGATCAGGCTAACTGGCGTTCCCAAAATTGCCCGTAGTGTGTGTGTGTGTGTGTGTGTGTGTGTGTGCCCTGAGATGGATTGGCAACATGTCCAGGGTGTACCCCGCCTAGTGCCCTACGTTTCCTTGGATAGACTCCAGGCCCTCCGCGACCCTGAATACAGGATACACAGTGAATGAGAGCGAGAGTGAGTGAGGAGCATAAACTTGCTCATTCGCTCAGTTAATTAACCATCATGTGACAGAAACCGAATGCAGATAAAACCAAGCAGGTCCAAAGCTTCACTTCATGCAATGTTCAAAAAATTTGAATGTGAGAGAAATCTCAGTGACTTGGACCATGGCATAGTCGTTGCCAGTAAGGCTGGTTTGAGTATTTCATAAGCTTCCTGTACTAGAACAGCAGGAAACTACATTGAATTGGGCTCTTGTCAGATAATAATAGGAATCTGAGCCAATTCTGGGACAATGATTCCTGAACCTTAACATTTCAATGACCTCACAGAATTTTCAACAGATTTGAATCTGTGTTAGAACAAGTGCATTAATACAGACATTACTGTAGGATGTTGAGAGTTCAAGCCCCACCTCAATTCTGTGTATAGAGTTTGCATGTTCTCCAAGTGCTTTGTCAGTATCCTCCCAAGGCATGCAGATTAGGCTAATTGGTGTTCCCAAATCGCTTGTAGTTTGAGTAAGTTTGTGCATGCTTGGGTGCCCTGCGATGAACTGGCACCACATCCAGGGTCACCCCACCTTGTGCCCTGAGTTCCTTAGGACAGGATCCTGCTTTCCTGCCAAACTGTACAGGATAAGAGGACGAGATAATAAGTGAGATCGTGAGTGTGATTTGACTTCTGTCGAGCTGTACAAGTCGCAGGTGTGTAATATTCAATAATCATTTCTGAAAGATAAATAGTCTGGTTTCTTGGTGGGCTGGAGGGCAGAGTGCAGTGCTTTCCCCAAGTCTGCATAGTCCTAGTCCTGATTTCAAGCATGGACCAATAAGTTATGATTTGAGTTATGCATATTTTTAGATTTCTGGTTTGATAAGCTACATTTTGATACAAAGTTTACCACTGTGAGTCTGGTTGCTGGACATCAGTAATATCAGTTAATATATACGTACTGTAATATACAATACTGTATACAGAGACGCGGGGGGCCTGGAGCCAATCCCAGGAAACTTAGGGTATAAGGGGCCCATCGCAGGGCACACACACACATACACACACTCACGGCAATTATCCTAATCTGCATGTCTTTGGACTGTGGGAGGAAACAGGAGTACCCGGAGGAAAACCACCAAGCACGGGGAGAACATGCAAACTCCATGCACACAGAGACGGGCAAACATCAAACATGGCCGGGAATCGAACCCTGACCCTGGAGGTGCTAGGCGACAATGCTAACCACTGGGGTACAACCAGCTTGGTGTTCACGAAAGTGCTTTAAAACAACATTTAGAATGAAAACTTACTAAATCAGGAACATAAGTTACTCATCGACCGTAAATTGTCAAAATATAAAATAGGATATGTCTCACATTTGGCAGACGCCCTTATCCAGAGCGACTTACATTTTTTTCTGATTATACATCTGAGCAGTTAAGGTCCTCACACTCAAGGGGCCCAACAGGGACAACTTGGTGGTCATGGGATTTGAACCTGGGACCTTCCGAACCGTAGTCCAATGCCTTAACCACTGAGCTAATACGGTACCATTCGCCATAAGGGATTTGTGATTTAATAACTGACTTGATGTGACGGGTGACAAAGATGAAGATGCAGTGACCTACTGTAGTAACCCAGTCACACCTTGAAAAAAAAAAGCTGTAAAAAAAAAAAAAAAAAAAAACGACAAAGAAAATGTTGTTTAAATATTTGTTCTTTGCACAGTTTCTAACATGCATCAATATCATGAAATGTCTTTTGTGGTCCAGAACAAAAGCAGCCCTTAAAAAGTGTAATTACAGCAGTTGTGAGTGATCGGAGTTGTGCTGAGACTGTCACGCTTTGAGCACCCTTCTCCGAGAAAGGCAGACAAACATAAAGTGGAAAGCGTGTGCGTGTGTGCGTGTGCGTGTGTGTGTGAGAGAGAGAGATTGACGAGAGATTCGGCATACAATGCAATACTGCAGCTGCCAAACACTGAGCGGTCTCTCACAGGTGAAACACTGATTAATATTTAACACACATCACTGACAAGAGACAGAAGAAAGCAAAAGAAATCAAACCTGGTTGCCACCGCTAGCAGCACCGGTAACTCTCACCTGGCCTGTGTTCTGCTTTATCTGGAAGCGAGACTGCCTTTGAAATGACAGCGCTATTCAGGTTCACACGCAGCACTAGCGCTACTGTACGTGTGTGCTGTTCGAAACGCTGAAAGCTAATCATGCAGGCTAATTAGATAGAGATTACATCATTTCTTCCCCTCTTAATCTACTAGGATTAAAGTTGGAGCACATACTGCATCACTGCAAGACACTCTTTAGCTGCTCTAATAATTATTATTATTTAAGTGAAATCATGCCTTTGAAATTGCTCCTTTTTCCTCCCACACACACACAAAGACACGCATATTAGGCGCTAACTCGTGTTTCCAAATTGCCTGCAGTGTGTCAATACTGTAAGTATGAGTGTGTGTGTGTGTATGTGTGTGTGTGAATTGACATCCCGTCCAGGATTTCCCCCGCCTCTTGCCCCAAGTTACCCCAAGCGATCCTGTATACAGGACAAAGCGATATACAGTAGATGGTGATGATGCCTTTAAAATGGGGTTTATAGTGAAATAAAAAGCCTATGTGATAGTAAAGCTGGAACGGAGAAGCAGCCTTGGTAATTTAAACATGGCACAGAACATCAGAATAACCGCTGGGTGTAATCGATTGCTACGCATTTTGCTGACACACACATCAGCTTGTCACACACTAAGCTCCTGGTTATGGAACAGTTCAAGCATGGAATCTCCCATGAGTGCTTAACGGCCGTGTAACTTAATTAATATTAAATGTTTTCCCCTGCCGATCGATATCGAACGCTCCTGCAGGGAACCCATGCAATTAATCCTGCTGTTATTAATAATACGATTTACTAATGACAGCAAAATAAAGGTGTAAATGCACTGGGAGGTATTAAGATAAAAACGTAACATTAAAATAAAAAAAAAATAGAAAAACGTATGTTGTAATGTTGAATGAGTGAATGTGTTTACATGGATGTGCTAGAACAATTTGTTGAGCTCTAACAGTCAAGTGATCCACAATCAAAACATTTCGTCTGGCAATCATGCCCATCACAGATAAAACCGCCAAGCCAAATACTGATAAATCGCCGGCTGAATTCACCGCCAAGGTTTTGACTCTCGAGACACGTGACGAGGAACCAGATAACGATGTACGTTAAGAATCTGTATTAATTTTAAGATTACAGATCTTTTTCAAGCTCCAGCTGTTCTTTCCATACTTTCAAGTAGCTGGCACATTTACAATGTCTCAAGTGTGTATCGCATATCATCATCATCACCATCATCATCTATACAGCTTTATCCTGTATACAGGGTCGCGGAGTCTATCCCAGGATATGTAGGACACGAGCTTGAGTACACCCTGGACAGGGTGCCAATCCATCACAGGGCACACAGACATACTCACACTCATACACACACTAGGGGTAACACCAATTAGCCCAATCCGCATGTCTTTGGACTGTGGGAGGAAACCAGAGTACCCGGAGGAAACCCACCAAGCACTTTAGTGGAGAGAACATTGCAAACTCCATGCGCACAGACCCGAGACGGGACTCAAACCCGACCCTGACAGTGCAAACCACTACACCACCGTGCCACCCTTGCACCCTCTGGTTGAGGCAACAGCAGTTTAACATAAAAATATAACCTACTGTATGAAAACTGAATTCCATGAGAAGCTTAGGAAAACATAACGGAAGCAGCGACCCATTAATCACTGCATATTCTCTAAATTAAAAGACGTTCCTCTATTGTATTCAATTTACTGAACATTTATTTCATCATTCTGCTGCCTGATATAAAACGTTCAGTACACGAGCGGCAGTGATCACCAACAGAGGATCTTCTTTGACCAGGATTAGTCTCGCCTCCCCTACGGATGGCTGATAACCACAAATCTCCTTTCTTTCTGTCAGTGGGAAGCTGATAAATCTGTCTTCCAGGGTTTTAACCTCGTATGTCGCGGCATTCAAAACAACTATCCGGCATTGTAAAACCGCAGACAAAATGGCAGCTGGCTTGGATTTACATCGGGTCTGATGTCACATGAAAGAGCTTTATAGGCAGCAAATCATTGCAGGTCCAAACAAACAACCACTGATCTCTGTCCATGAACATATCTTAGGAAAAAAGTACGTTAATACACACAGAATGCATTCTGACGAAATGATAATTGCTGAAATGTCGGTGCAAACTTATTAAATTGGATTTTGAGAACCATTAGTCTCTATCAGCGTTCATGACATGTCTTCAATTCTGTTGAGGTGAGTATAATAAAACAATAAACTGTCACTAATATGATGCTCAACATTTACAACCCAGTATCCTTTCATGTACTGCATGCTGGAGTGGCGTTAAATGGGTCTAATCAATGACAACTCCAAAGGCCGCTGAGTTTCCACAGGACTTACGGAAATGTTACGGCAATTAAAAAAGGTTGGCGTTTGGGGGGTTTGGGCCCCAATACGCCTAGAACCTGTAACAGCACCTATACTAGACTATACATAGTTAACTTTCATTCTGGCTGAAATCTCTACTACTGCTTGGGAATATACACTCTCATCATCGTCTATACCGCTTTCTCCTGTATAGAGCGTCGCAGGGTAAGAATATACAACTCATTCTAACTTTGTCTTCTAAACCACAACGTCATCTTCATCTGATTGACATTATTCTTCGCTTTTTCTGTTCTTCGCTACAAAATGCTCAATAAATCAGGACAAGAAAGCTAGCTGTGTCCTCCGTGTTTGTTTACCGTCTAGACTCATCTGAATTCACAAGAAATTTAAAAAGAAAATCATGCTAACTGGCCGCTCTGTAGTTCATGAGCATGATCTAAATGTCTTGTACAGTAGAACGGAGGGTTTGATGATGCAAGGACTACCAGAAACAAAGCAATCTGTAAAATCTGGGGTCTCTCATGGTTTCAACATGGGTTAGGATCTTCTAGTAAATCTTGTAGTGTTGCCCAAATACAGCATAACACTCCGTCAGAGTGATGAATTTATTCCCGGAGAAAATGCTTAACCTTTAAGCTTTCAATCTTCCTGATATTATCACAAGCCCTTACTCTGTCCTAACCTTTAGACTCTTGTCTACACACACAGCGTTTATCAGCAATGCATCACGCACGAGAACTGGTCAGAAAGATACTTTATAAAAACAGAGATCTGGCTAATCTACAGTACGTAGAATGGGGATGCCAAGGAACTCTACCAGGTGAGTCAAAGAAGCACAATTTCATCGAGTGACAACAGCATTGAGAACTAGAGGACAAAAATCATCCCCCCCCCCAAAAAATAACGGGCGAATAGAAGACTAAGGAGAGGAAAGAAAAAATGTGCATGACGAGAGCACGAAAACAGATGTTCCTGTCAGGTAGGTAAGTCGTCGCCATGTGTTTGCTGCTCCACTGGGAAGTGGTTTTGTGCCATGCTGATGTCATGCTGTTTAGTGATGACAAGCACTGTGGTGTAAATAACACAGTATCCAAAATATACAGTACAGTACTGAAATGTAAAGACGAACAATATTACCTTGTCGTCATCTTTGAGTCTGAAAGAAATGAACATACACACTATTAGCGTGTTGATTTACCACGGTATACGTCATGTAAGTGTTCGACGTGTGTGTGTGGCGACCCCGCGTTGTAGACGGTTTTCATATTTTTCATGCTAATTTACAACCTGTATTTTTTTTTTACAGAGTAGACGATTTGCTACCGTAATGCCGGCACAGTTCTTGGCGGATCTTGACAGTTGATCTCCCTCTCCTGTAACATTCCCCGCAAGGATGGGAATGAATTGTTCTGCCACCTTTTTTAACCTCCGTCCCCGTTCACAACCACTTCCCTATGAGCGGAAATAATACTCTGAACTATGCACACTTCCTCCATAGAGCGACCCATTTTCAACAACAACTGCACAACACAACTCCCTTTTCACTCCCTGGAAACAATGCGGCAGGAGCGACGCTAGTCGACAAATGCAAATGCGCGTCCGAGATGCGCGAGTTTCAATACTGTATATTTTGGCGCATATCAAAGTCTTAGCATTTTACTGCAGAACCTGATCTTTTAAACTGACAGTCTTAAGGAATAAAACTCTGCATTACTAAGCCGAGGGCTAAAATCCCAGTGTCCTGAAATCAGTAGATAGTCAAACAACATTCCGTGCAGGAACCCTAACCTTGTGACGGTCGTTACAACTATGAACATTACGACCTTGTGATAGACCTCCACCATAGAGACATCATCAGGACAACACTTTTGAAACTAGACTGGCCGATAAAATTCTGCAGACACAACATTGCTACAGTAATACAACCTCAAAACAATGGAATCTTAACCTTTATTTGTAGCAGTCATGCCTACTAACATTCCACTGGCACCACGTCTGACCACATCCATGGTCCCTTCTAACCTGGTTTCTAACAGGATTTGGAGTTTCGGAACGAGATCGGGACAGGCACAACAGCTTCCCGTACACATCATGTGTATCTCATGGATCTATTAGTGCTGTAATGTAACCTATCTGATTCTTTTAATTTCAGACATGTGGTGCTTAGCTCCCAGTGGTGTTTGCTCAGGGTCCAAACTGCATCAGATGTTAAACTTTTTTTTTTTTTTTTTTACCTTTCTGGTCACTTGCCAATTTAATATTTTGATAAATTGCTGTTGTCCGTATTGTTTGTGGTGCTTGTTGTTATGTATGTGCATTTACTAGCAGCGAGTTCCCTAGTATTCCTGTTGTAAGCACACAGTGATCCCGGAGTTCAAGTGCCACTCAGACCATCGGTTTGGTATTAACGTTGTTTTGAAGTTGTTTGTGCAGCGTTGTGCTAGGGGCATTTGTTCAACTTTATATAGTTGACATCATGTAGTCAACGATGTTCTCAAACCTTTTGATCAAAACAATTCCAACTTTCTAAAACAACCTACAGTAGTACCAGCATTGACGCAACTTCTACAACTTTGCCGTCACCACAATGTTTAGACAAAACAAAAAAAAAATCCAGCTGGGTTGTGGGTAATTTAGTTCTTCGTTAACTAACATGAAGATCGACTTGACATGTCAATGTAAGCATATAAATTATTTTCTTGATGCAATTCTGTTCTAAGATAAATCTGGACGTTGTTGGGTTTCCGTTTGTAGAGTATCATGAATCTGGGTTCAGATTGATCAGGGTGATGGGGACGAGGAAAGGGGTGAGAGTCCTCTGCTGGAAAAAGAATTCATTTAAAACACAATATATGTGAACTGGTATGAATAAACCTAATAAGCTGGAAAAAAGACGTTAAATGAACAAAATAGTCAGTTAACACAGCTGCATAGAGAAGCAGGACTCATCAGGTTTATCTACTATCCAAGACATAGGGTTTTTTTTTTTTTTTTTCCGTCTCCCCTCTTCACGACTCTTCTGATCAATGATTTTTTTTGTTTCTCCTTCCACCTCCCTTGCTCTGGAACAAAAGCTTGTCAGGGGTGATAAGAAGAGGCTTTCAAGTTTCCATGCCGCATCCAAAATAAAGACCTTTATCGCTTACTTCCTCTCCATGGGAGCTTAGCTAAGTTTGTCCGAATAAATCACCACTTCTCCTCATCATTGTCTCCTCTGAGGCAGTGCCACAGGCCACCCACCGGACACAGGGTGACAACCATGTTAACAAACCCACATGAGTGAGTGACGCCACCTCTGGCTCTGGTCTGTCGCAGTTTCGAAGGGGAATTGGACAGTGCAGAATCAGAGTTGGAAACACTGGATAGTTTTTATGGGATTGAGAGCTGTCCTATGGGAACACAGTGGTGTGTAATAGGGGTAATAGGCTGTGGTTTAATGGTGATTCAATGGTTCTAAATGGACTTCTGTAATGTTCACCGCTGTATTGATGCTGCACTTTGAGCTGTCTGGAACACTGATATATTGCATTCTTGGTTATCTACATAGCGCTGGCCAATATCGCATTAGTGCTATATATTTTAAAGATCCTGAAACACTTGATTCAATGCCAGCTACAAATTTTTCAGCAACAGTTATGAAAATTAAGTCTTACTTAAAGCCTTATGGTACAACTGATTTCAGTAAAATTACTATTTATAAATGATAGCTGTTGGTTTCCACCATACATTGATTTACAGTACATTCTCTCTCTCTCTCTCCCTCTCTCTCCCTCTCTCTTTTTTCATCTCCCTGTCTCTCTGTCGAGCTCCTGAGCTGCCAGTGATCTAGAACCCCTCTGCCCTCTGGAGCTGTCTGACTCGTCCTGGTGTCCTGCTTCTGGTTGGAGATCTTGTCGCATGGATGCCCCGTGTGGTCTGCCTGGGATAAGTGTGGTGACTGGGGACGGTTCCACTTTTCCACGAAGACGGTCCTGTCCTCGGCTGATCAAGACAACTGTTCTTTGAGGACTTGTGACTTCAGTCGCTCAATAGTTCAGGACTGGAGTTTCCTACAATCTACCTGAGACTCCAATCATGAACTGGACTCCATTTTAACTTAAAAACATCTCACAGTCACACATAGTATGAATGCAGATCAATCCCGGCTGTCCGTTTTACCCAGATGAGGATGGGTTCCCTGTTGAGTCTGGTTCCTCTGAAGGTTTCTTCTTATTACCATCTCAGGGAGTTTTTCCTTGACACTGTCGCCCTCGTCCTTGGCTTGCTCACCAGGGACAGTCTTATCATTTTGATTCATACACATTCACATTACATACAAACTTAAATAATTCTTTTGATTGTGTAAAGCTGCTTTGCGACAATGTTAACTGTTAAAAGCGCTATACAAATTAAATTTAATCGAAAATTGAATATATCCATCAGCCATTAAAACCATTAACTTTAAAACCACCTAGGGTGGCTCGGGCCCCTCGGGCATGATTGTGTACTGAGGTACGTGGCACTAGGGCATTGGCAATGGATCCTGTGGGTGCTGTGGACTGCAGGTTGGTCCCTCTGTGGATCGGACTTGTTTGTCTAGCACAGCCCATGGGTGCTCAATCGGGGAATTTGGAGGCCATGTCATTGGCTTTGGGCTCTTTTAAACTGGGTGTTCCCTGGGTATTCTGGTACATTTCTATCATTGCCTGCATTGTCTTTTGTGTCCTGGATTGGCTTTTCTCTGGGATCAGACTGCACATGCTAGTCCTTGGTTCCCGTGGCAATGGCTGAACCTTGGGTGCCCATGATCCTGTCATTAGTTAGCTGGTGTATTAAAAAAAACACCAAGCATGAGGAGAACATGCAAACTTCATGCACACAGAGGAGAGGTGAGGTTCCAACTCCCCACCATGGAGGTAAAGGCTAAGCCACAATACTGTCCAACTTAGGTGTGGTTACAGTAAGTTTACTCCACACCAAGAGTCCTGGATGACTGGATCAAACATGGACAACCATTATTCATCGTCATTCACACTCTTAATGACCGCCAGTGTTTGGATTTTATACGTGGGTTTCTGCCAGGGAAGGAGCATCACACACATTTATTAAGGCAATTCAAAACTTTTACATCGTGTGGTCTGCTAACCAAACTTTTTAATACATGTGAGATCGGTCAACAAATGAAGCTTTAAAAGGGTGCTGCTTTCATCTCTTCTGTTATAGCGTCATCTTTATCCATTAGCACAGAGAAAGCTGTACTGTTCAGCGTGATTTACCAAACCGTTTCGCAATGATTACACACTCTTCAAACTCTATGGCGATGATGCATGAGCTTCATTCAATTGTTCCCACAGCACATCAAGATGCATCAGCATTCACACTATAAATGTGATTTGGCCATACGCATCCCAAACTACCTCCTAATATGAAAAAATAACTACTATGAGACGGCCGCATGGTGGTGTAGTGGTTAGCACGGTTGCCTTGTGCCCTGCAATGGATTGGCACCCTGTCCAGGGTGTACCCTGCCTCGTGCCCTTAGTCTCCTGGGATAGGCTCCAGGCCCCCCGTGACCTTGAATACAGGATAAAAGTGGTATAGACAGTGAGTAGGCTAATACGAGACAGCTCGGTCATGGTCTTATTAAGGGTTGCCTATAAAGTGTTACCTAGATCAATTTTTGAACAGATGAGCTCATGCCACCTTGCTTGGCAGTACCTGTGATTTCAGTCCCACCTCATCCATGATGTAAGCAAAAGGAAACCTGGGTGGTTTCAATTTCTCTCTGGTACGAACACTCGTAATTTCTAGGAGACATTTATATCGGAGGCTAGACCAGAGCTTAGCATCGTTTAGCCGCGGACAGGATGTTAAGCCATAAAAATCTCCAAGAGGCACAACGTTTAAAAGTGTTATTTTACCTGGGTAGCACTTCCGGACTGTTAGTGGTAATCTATAATAATAAAGATGACATTTTAGCTAATGTCAATCTGATACCTAAATAGATCTATTCAGATTCATCTCATTTTACATTTCGACACGCAGAGGAAAGAAGTTAACCTCTTATTTGAAATAAACACAACCACAAAACAGAAGGCTTCTTTCTTTCTTTCTTTCTTTCTTTC
>JAQQZT010000004.1:7081128-7101795 GCA_030068275.1 Clarias platycephalus | reverse complement strand
GGGTGTGTGTGTTGTGTGTGTGTGTGTGTGTGTGTGTGTGTGTGTGTGTGCGTGTGTGGTTGTGTGTGTGCGTGTGTGTGTGTGTGTGTGTACGGTTGTGTGTGTGTGTGTGTTGTGTGTGTGCGTGTGTGTGTGGTTGTGTGTGTGTGTGTGTGTGTACGGTTGTGTGTGTGTGTGTGTTGTGTGTGTGTGTACGGTTGTGTGTGTGTGTGTGTTGTGTGTGTGTGTGTGTACATTTGTGAGCCCCTAGGGTGAGAAAAGATGAGTGAGATGGTGGAAGAGTGAAAGAGGGTTAAGTGATTTAGTAATGATTGGGGTTTGCAAGTGATCGCTCTCCAAGGGCTTGTTCCATGAGCCACCTGACAGGACTTTTACCTCCCCAGGAAGAGTTCACATTTCTGTACAGTGTTCCAGTCTCTCTGATGTAAGTGCTTCTCATTTTAATGACGAGTCTATAGAGCTGTACATAAAAAGAGACAGAATCTTTGAATATTAGTGACCTTTTGCTTTCAGTGCAGCAGGTTTGTGTGTCTGTCGTTGTGTCTGGCTTCGACAATCTATACTGACACACACATTTCTTGAGCTACGACAGAAACAAAATAAAAACTACTAATAAAACCCTTACCCTTGCAAATGTGTGAAAGCTTTTGCTTCTCTAAGCTATTCTGTCATTGTTTTGTTAGCTAGCAACTACTGTAATAAACTGATTACCAAGTTTGATTAAAGTCCTCTCAGGTTGGCTTGTTAGCCTGCATGCTAACATATACACTTCACACAGACATTATGAGCATTTTTCTTATTGTAGGTAATATACTTAATGCCAACAGGTAAGTTTATTAAGATTACTTTTTTTTATTTTTTCCTATGACTAGCACAAAAATATCCCCAGGAAACTGCTTATTTACATTTACCACACAAACATCATGTCATGTACAGTACATCCCTATTTAAGATCCCCAAATAAGAGAACAATTGTGGCATTTCTTATCTAATCTGTGAGGCAGTGGGAGCTAGGAAAAGATTCTGACAAGATTTAGGCACGGCTAACACTACCGGAGCCGAGCAGAGCGCAGCCACCGAAATGTGTTTCATTTACACACACTCACACCCTTCTAGGGAAATGAGCTTTATATGAGCGGTAAAAGCACACCTTCTCCTGGGAAAGAGAAAGAAAGAATGAAAGAACGAAAAACAGCAGGTGTAACTGGAAGCGCATTATTACCAATCATTTCCCCCCTCATATCACAAACAGCAAATACTAAGTGTAAAAGCTTCATTTAGAAGGAAGCTGGAAAAATGCTTAAGGAGTTAAAGGGAAAGAAATCTGGCAGTGAAGGGTATCTGGGAAATAGTATCCTGGTTTGTGCATAATATTAGCTCTGTTACAATTATTCCAAAAACGCTTATGCAGAGACCTTATAAAAATAAAAAGTAAACAACAAGTATTTCACGGTTGCATGTAAACACTTTTATTTAATTGCAGTTTTCAATAATTAAAACTGTCATCGTCCCCCATTAAATTACAAAAATCAATAGACCACATGCGACAACCTACCATTGATACGAAGTGATGCGAAAGGTAGAATAAGAACTGTAACTGCAATTATAGCTTCTTTATAGGAAAGTCTATAAGCAGAGCTGTAGGGGTTATAAAAAACAGGTGTTCATTTCTTGGGGATGACTTATTTTTCATGGTTTAGAGAGTAAACCAAATAAAAAGTCATGACTGTGATAATGCTTTGATGTTGATGATGTTAATGAAGCATGAATGGACAAATGATTTTGAAATCATCGTGACTAGTGAAAGTCATGACATCCATATTCACCTATTACTTCACATAGAACAGCTCCTTACTCTTCACAATTAGTTTTGTTAGATAGTAAGTAAATTCTTTCTTTAACTGAGCTGTCATTGATCTAGACCCCGTCTGCCCTCTGGACGCGTCTGACTCATCCCGGTGTCCCGATTCTGGTTGGAGATCTTGTCACATGTGGTCTACTTGGGATGCGTGTCGTGACTGGGGACGGTAGGGCTGTAGCTATCGAATATTTTAGTAATCGAGTATTCTACCAAAAATTTTATCGATTAATCGAGTAATCGGATAAAATTTACTTTTGCTTAATTAAACAGCAATGTAAAATATATAAGAGAAACATAGATTAATTGGTTTTCTTTTTAGAAAAATCAGCATTTTATCAAAAATAAAGATTGTCATTATTCACAATACAAGGAATAGCTTAAAGTGAGATGAATTAAGTGCATTACAGTGCCATACATTCTTATTTTAAAGCCTTTTCTCAGATGCAAAAAAAAAAAAAAAGGTATTTCAAATGACTAAGTATTAAAAAAAATACTAAGGAGCACATTAAAATAAATAATTATACCAAAACACTAAGTTGTGCAACTTAACTTTCAGGACTAGAAGTTTCTAAATTTACAGCTCAGGCATAACATAAGCCTTTACCGACAGTTTCTGTCATTTTCTCTTGCTAGTTTCTTCTTCTCTTGGCTCGCTGATATTTTTATCGCTCCCGTCCATTATGCAGCCCGCACCAGAACGCTCCCTCAAATCAATGCACAGCTAACTGTTTGCGTCTCCTTCCGCTTCGTGGGTGACGTAAGCGCTTCTTCTTCGTGGGTGTTTACTGGCGGCTTGCATCTGGAAGTGCGCTGTGTCACGCCAAACAAATAATTGCGCAAAAACATAACGCAAGCTTTTAAAATGAATTAAAAGAAGCTTTTCATTTTTTGTAATCGGATTACTCGAGTTACTCGAGGAATCGTTTCAGCCCTATGGGACGGTCAAATGAGGATGGTCATATGAAGACAGTCCTGGCCTCGGCAGACAGCTGTTCCTTGAGGTCTTATAACTGCAGTCGCTCAATAGTTCAGGACCAACAGTTTTGTATCCGCACCTTCAATAACAAACTGGACTCCATATTACTTAAAACGCATTTGTTATATTGAACTTCCAGCCGCCTAACACTCAGTATGACTGCAAAACAATTCCTATTATCGTTATCACCCAAATGAGGAAGGGTTCCCTGTTGAGTCTGGTTCCTCTCAAGGTTTCTTCCTACTGTATTCAGTGTTTAGTTTTTCCATGTCGCCGCCGTTGCCCTCAGCTCATCAGGGACAATCTGATCATGCTGATTCATACATATGACCATTGTTAAAAGCACTATACGAATAAAATTGAAATTAATTGTATTGTTAGGGTCTAAAATCTGAATTGATTTTATGCTCTTGAAACCGGAATTTCCTTACATGAGGAGATTTTATTCTAGTTGCACTGTCTATATATCCTTATTTGTTGAGTTGAGGATGACTGTTAGGTATAATTCTTTGGCCAAATTTCTTCCTGTTTGAACACATTAATTAAGCCTATAGTTATCAGCTAATAAAGAGAAACAGTAAAGAGAGTCCAGGTCTTAGGAGGTGAATTCAATAAACTGTCCTGAAAGTCACCGATATTTCCAAACTTGGTTAAAGCTCTTTAGGAGGCCCAAAGGGGAATAAAATGTCCTGATAAGGGTAGGAATCTCATAATCATGCACATTTGGAAACTAAAAGCTAAAGTAATCTTATGTCCATTTGGATACTCAAGTTATAGAAGGCACATTATTAATAGTCTACAGCAGACCCGGGCATTTTAAGGCCCGCGGGCCAAATGCGGCCCGCAGCCCGATTCTGACTGGCCCACGAAAGGTTGCTTGGAATTAAGAAAATAAAACCTACTTTCAAAATTTTGCATAAATGACAGATGTGCTTCACATCGCCACCTAAAACATTCAACCTTGTTGCACTTGTTAAAGCTCAACAGAGGCAGAAACAGAAAGCGCTGTGATGTTAATGTGACTGAAAAAGAGTTACAAATGTTGCACACTTACTACTGTTTTGCATAATTTCACTGAATAAATTCAGTTTTTTGTAAAAAACAACCTTACTCTCTCATTATCTAACAATAACACACACTCTTACCAGCTTCTGTAAACAATGGCATTTACTTATTTCAACGTAGAAATAAAATTAATAACCAGAGTAGATTTCAAACTTTTGGCCCGGCCCTCTACGATATTTTCTGCTCCTCATTTGGCCCCTGGGGAAAAATAATTGCCCACCCCTGGTCTACAGCAATCCGTATTGTATTTATATAACAGTAGCTTGTAGTACTTTACTCACAAAGTTAGGAATACAAACACAGTTGTCTAACACATGATGCACACTCGGGTTTTTAGTCTTTAATCTGATTTCGAAGAGATTCATTAATCTGGCTGTCTGCGAGTTAACGTCAGGAGAAAAGCGCTGAGTTGTGCTGAAATGTGTGCTCTGGCGTATTCACCAGCCCCCACGCCACACACACACACACACACACATTGTCCCAGTCATCCAGCGACCTATTTCCACCTATTACTCAAACCTTTGCATACAGAACCGCACTCTTTGTCCATTCGTCAGCACTTTCTTGCGTGTGTGTGTGTGTATGTGTGTGTGTGTGTGGGCTACTGTATTTAATAACATGTGTAGTCTTCTACAGAGAACACTACTTATGAATTTATGAATGAGTGTAACTGTGGAGAGATTACTACTCACTGACCATGATTATAAATATAGATCAGCAGACGGCTCCTGTATCCTGGATGCCCAGGAGGACTAGAGAAGAATGTGTCTCGCTTTTGCTTCTTCTCCCTTGGGATGATTTACAAGAGGACTATGTGCCTAGCCTTATTAGGACAAAAGAATACAATACAAAAAAAAAAAAACATGCCTCTCAATGAAACATCTGTAACAGCAACTATCTCTTTCTGTATTCTTTTACCTCGCTCTTTCTGCCTTTCTGCCTTATTTAATGCAATTGTCTTAGTTTCTTCACCTTCCTGATGTAATACTAGCGACTTTCTGACTTTAAGTTCAGAAAACAATTTATCTCCCCATGCTCACAGACTCTCCACCACAGGCTTTCCTGGAGGGAAGAGAATAGAACGAGACAAGGTTAGCTGCCTCTCTTTTTCCATTTTTCTTATTTTCTTTTGCAGCTCTCAGGACCTCGTGAAAGAATAATGTTTGTGGGTTTAAACCTCTTTAAGAGCATAATGATTTGTATACCCTAAATATATTCCTCATGACATTTTTATGAATCTCATTTCCATACAGTAACAACTGATATAGTGGCTTATGTGTGGAACGCTTTACTTAAATGGTGTTTAAATATATATTGTATTTATTTATTTCATTTTAAACAGTTTAAACGAGAAAATGAAAAATCTCAGAGGACATTCATTTAAGGTTTTTGGAAAAGTCTCTAGTTTTAAGGCCTTAGTCAGTAACCCACTATTGGAAAGGGCTTTCTGGGTTTCTCTGTAATGAAACAAGCTGTATTGTTTGGTTTAATAAATATATACAGTATATAATAAAAAGATTTGGCTGGTGAATATAATCTATATAATCTTTTATAATGTGAATAATGACAAGACCCTGTTTTATGGACATTCCTCAACATTAAACCAAATATGGCATACCTAGATAAATATATAAACAGTAACTCTTGGCAAACTGCCTTGATATAATAGAGAAAAAATTATTTAAAAGATAATTTTCCTATATTAATATCAATAACTTAAACAAAACTCAAAATAAAACAGTATCATGTAGTGCATGGTAGTATCATCAATTGTCTCAGTGAGAGGAAACGATCTTATATCATGCATGAAAGGAAACATGCTGTCATTTCTCCAGCTATTTGCTTGCAGCTGTCAGTTAATGTACAATAAACGACTGTAAAAAAAGTTCTGTAATATATTACAGAACATAAAGGGGTAGTCTGGTGAATCACATCTGATCTGTAATTAAATCAACGCATGCTACTTGAGCTAGCTGTAATGGCTCAGTCATTAAGGCTTTGAGTCTTATAGATCAGAAGCGCATTTAATGCCAAGCATCAGTTTAATGCCATGGCTGCGTCCTTGACCAAGACCTTTACTTTCTCAGTTTCTCAGTAGTGAATCATCTCATGTGTATTCTGCATCAGATTAACTATTCAATTATTCATCTTCATTTATTTGCCACATGTACCGTCTAGCACGCCGCATATCCCAGTTAGGAAGATAGGGTCACCCAGGATACTGCAGCAGATACTGTAGGGTTAATGGCCTTGCTCATCTTGGTGGGGTTACGGCTTGAACCCACAACCTTTTAATCAGTAACCCATAGCCTTGACCATCTGAGCCAACTCTCTGCCCCTAGATGTAGTGTACTAGATGATCAAGACTAAAAATTCAAAGAACTTTATCAAGTCCCAGAGAGAAATTGTTATTTTATACTATACAAGTTATTACAGTAATTACTATACATGTTTTACAACTGTTTATTTTATACCCATATTGCACTACTTTATAGGCAATCTGTGTATTCCAGATAGATTCTGAGAGTCGGTTATAAACCATTTGATAAACCTGCACACTTCAAAAAGCTGAAAACATCTTTGTTTCCAGAATCAAGCTGAAATTTAAATCCCTCGCAGCAGTCCTACAGGCATGGCCATGCTGTTCCTGCTACTGTAGTGTTTACTCTTTATTAATGATCTAATTAGTTAATGGTGAAAACAGGTAGGGAATAGAGACAAGAACATCACTGGGGACTGCCCATGAATTAATGAGCGATCCACAGTACAGACTAATTATTTTAGAAAGAGAGAAAAAAAAAGTTTTGGTTTGAAACTACTTCACAAACAAGTATTTTTAATGCCTTTGTTTTTAGGGTTTTCAGAATTGTGCGTGATTTTTTTAAACGTTAATTAAGACATACAGAGCACAGCAGATCTAAAAAAAATTTGCTTTGTGTGTGTGTGCGTGTGTGTGTGTGCACGTGTGCAAACCTACTGTATGCATAAAAATGACAGGAACCTCACATGCCATTCAATTTTCCTTTCCTCTTTACTGCCCTTTTACTGGTCAGTGGGAGCGTTGATGATTTAAGGCCACTGATTTATATTGAATCAGAGGTTCACACTGCCTTGCAGCCATAATGGCAGCTCGGAGACCCTTAAATCACAAACCATATGACTGGTTTACTGGCTGATTCTGCTCACACACTCACCAACATAAGGTGGACAATAGTAGTGTGAAAAAAACAAAGCAAGCTTTCACTTACAAGACCTTGAATCAGACTTCAAGACCACAGCAATCGGGTGGGAATAACCTCAACCTCAACCTAAAGAGTAAAATCTGTAACACTGGCCAAGGATTTGAATAATGCCCTAGCATACTTTATATTCATGTTTATAATCCTTGCTTCTAACATTATATTAAACTTATATTCACCTTTATGAAGGTGAATAGGTGGTATTTTTGCACGATATCTTCTGCTTTATAATTCAGGATCTGTTTATTGATCATAAATGAGATTCATTTTGGCAGATGGCCTTATATAGAAGGTTGCCTACGTACAATACAAACATTCGAGTTACAAATCTTTGAAGATACGAACATGCGTTTGCGCATGTTCAATTGTGGAAGTTAGATCACATGTCCGCCACGTGTGTGCAGCGTGCATTCCAAGATGTCTCGAAGCAAGAAACCATTGGCGATGAAGCTGAAACTGCTAAGAAGTGCCAAGCGATAACGATAGAGACAAAAGAATAAACAAATAATTAAAAGAATGGAGCGAGGTCAAAAAGATGGCAGATATTGCTCATTCTTTTAACATGCATCGTTCAACCATTGAAACGATTTTAAAGAACAAGGACAAGGATGATGGAATATGTTAGTTTTATACTCTGTAAAGCCAATTGTGTTCGTAACCTAGCACCTAGACAACGTTTGTTGGACTTACAAACAAATTGGACTTATGAACAAGCTCTAGGAGCAGACCTTGTTCGTATGTTGGGGAATTACTATAAAGAGTGACTTACATTACATATATCTATACATCTGAGCAGGCTGAGGGTTAAGGGCCTTGCTCAAGTGACAACTTTTTGGTGGTGGTGATTGAACCTGGGACCTTTGTAGTCTCATGCCTTTACCACTGAACTACCCCTGCCCCTACCCTGTTAGAAATAAGAAGGAAATATTCTACATTTTCAAACATACTGTAATAAAGAAAGAAAAAAAGACACAAGTTTCCCCTCCAACAGCTACAACCCCTATCATTGTCACAGATACATAAAAATATCCCGTAAGATTCATACTGCATTATGATCACTATATTAACAATTTTCTAGCATTTATAACACATTTAATGCTAATAATTGTGACATATCTGCCATGTTGGAACATGAACCTAGGATCAATCCCCAAATCCTGGAACTGTGATGCCAAAACAATACCCGCTGCATATTTGTACCACCCTGATAAAAGAAAAAGCACTTCTAACTCACAAACGGTCACATGATATCCTCTCAGAATAGAAAATCATAAAAACAGCACATGTTCATGCCAAATGCTCAAAACCGCAGGCTGTCCCACGCCATTGCTTCCTAACGCTTTTCCTGTCAGCTGGCGTCTCGTCCTGGGGTTTGATCTATGTGTGCGTGTATATACGTGTGTGTGTGAGTGCGTTTATGGTGGTGCATAGTGAGGAGCCCACAGCAGTCGAGCGATGTTTTTATCCCCACATAATGGCATTTCATTGGTATTCAGAGGTGGCTGTGGATCAATGATCCTTGGCGGCCTTGCTATTATTTCATTTCTTGTATCTAAAAGGCGTGTCGAGGATTCGGCTAAATTGTTTTTGAGCTGGTTTTGGCTGAGTCGTCACAAAGGCTGATGGGGACCAAAACAAGCAGAGAGAGAGAGAGGGAGGGAAAGAAAGAGGGAGAGATTTCAGAAAGTATACCTCCTGCTCTAACTCACACACACACATATATATATATATACAAACATCAGCAGTCTCTTAGCAGCTTCATTGGCTGCCAATTGCAAGCTACAAATCACATCTACAGCCAAACCTGAAACCAACGACCACCGCAATGCATATGATACATTAAATCACTCTGTGAATCTGGCAACAGACATCATCACGGTCAGACTTTACATCAAGCCTGAAGCATAAGACTGACAAAACCACGTTCATGAACGCTCTAATCCGTAATACGTTTTAAGCAATGATTCAGGACCAGGGTCATATGATGATTTGTGTTATCACTAGCTCACACCTGTAACTAAAGTATTGCATGGTAAGCCTGGTGATACCGTAACCATCACAACACTGTTTTGGAAAAAGTCATATGCTGTCATGACACTTTATAGCCCATAATTTAATATTGGCTTATTAGTAACATAGTGTAATTACCAAGATAACTGCATTAGTGATAATGTTTGCCTAAAACACTTACCACAAGCTCTTATGACATCTAACATTATAGTGATTTTCATGACAATTTCCAGTAATAATAACAATAAGACACTGCTATACAGCTGGGCATAAAGGGACATAACAATATCATATCATAATTTATGACAGTGTATTATTACACCCGGCATTGCATCGTTGGAATAAAAGAAATATAAATGCTTAAGTGGCTTTTTAATGGAAAAAGTGTACCGTGATATGAAACCTTTCCTCACTATGTGACAGTTTATATACCATCATGTAGGAGCCATAACATTATGACCACTGATGGATGACGTGAATAGCATTGATTATCTCGTTAAAATTCAGTGGAATATAAGTGAACATTTTGTCCCTAAAGTTGGAAGCAGGAAAAAAAATGGGCAAGTTTAAGAGTTTGAGCAAGTATGACAATGTCCAAATTGTGATGGCTAGAGGATGGGTTCAGAGCAACTCAAACTACAAGACTTGAGGGGAGTCCCTTTCTAAAGTGGTCAGGACCTGCTAAAAAGGGGTTCATGAAAGAAAAATGTTGAACCAGGGGCACAGTCATGTTTGTTCCAGGCTCACTGAAGCAAAGGGGAGCAAAGGCTGGCCTGTGTAGTCTGATCCGATAGAAGATCGGTACTGGTTGGTACTGATAGAAACATGTCAGAACACACAGTTGGTTGCGTATTGGGCTATGTCACCACAGACCAGTCTGAGTGCCCGTGCTGGACTGTGTCCACTGGCACCGCTCCTGTGGAGGAACTGACACCAAGATGCACTCTGGGAAGAAGTGTTCTGCTGGGACAATTTGGGTCCTGGCATTCATGTGGATGTTGGTGACATGAACCAGATACCCACACATTGCTGCTGACCAAGTATACACCTTCATGGAAATAGTATTTCCTTGACAGCAGTGGCCTTTTTTTAGCAGGTTAATTAGCAAACTTCACAAATTGTTTGAAGAATAGTTTTTTTTTTGTTTTTGGAACACACCAACACACCAAGTTCCCTGTGCTGACTTGACTTTTAGCTCTCAATCCAATTGAGTATCTGAGGGATGTTCTGGGAAAACAAATCCAATCAATGGACGACCCATCTTGAGGGATCTGCTAGAGACAGCACACTTTTAGAAGTCTAGTCTAGTCCATGTCTTAATGGGTCAGGACTCTTCATGCATTTATGGGTAGGCAGGACATAGTTAATTTTATGGCTGATCAATTTAACTTTAATCCTGTTCTTATAAGGGGACAGGAAACAGCTGTGCATTTTTTTATACAGGGGTTAAAAATGTAATACCGGTCTATTACCGCGAGTCTAAGAGAGAAGAATTGGCGATATTCTTATAGTGGGCGTGGCTTCTGTAAACCCACCTATGTTAAAGTGGGCGGATAGAGCGTATCGACTGTGAGTGTGTTCATATGTGTGCAGTGTAATATATTACGAACAGCAGTTGGAACGATGTAGTGGTTGCAGTGGTAAAGTGCTCGCCCTATCATCTTGCGAGTTCGATTCCCGGGTGATGCTGTAACCTCTCTCCGGAGGTCTAGAGAGAGCTGATTGGCCGAGCTCTCTCAGAGGGAAGGGATGAGAGGTCACTTAGTGCTCCCACATTAATCACGGCTCTACAGCCTGTGAGCTCAAGCGGAAGGAGCGCATAGCGTTGTCCTCCGAGTGTGTTACGCCGCCCCCAACGGTGCGTGAGTGAGCAGCTCGAAAAGATGCGGTCGGCTGGCGTCACGTGGTTCGGAGGAAACACGTGATAGTCTTCGCCCTCCCGACTGAATGGTAGTAGTAGCCTTAATGTGGGAGCCCCCTAGTGCCGGGGAGGAATTGGACACGACTGAATTAGGGAGAGAAAAAAAAAAAGTTTGCAAATGACCAAATTGGGGACAAATTATGCTTAAAAAAAAAAAATCTGATGACCGATTGCATTGACTCACAAGACTTGGACTGAAGTGAATGCATCCACTCCCAGAAACATACATTTACATACTACACCGTGCCCTGCTGGGTGAAATGTACAGTATTCACATTTATTCACAGGAAAGTGTTAGTTTTCTTGATCAAGCCTGAGTTGAATTGGCAGGGGAGTTTATTTTTAGCTCTTTGAAAGAAGAGAATAAAATAAGACACTAAGTACAGTACAATGCAATAGCAGGTTTCTGCATACTCTTCTCTTGCTTTACTACAGAACCCTCACTCTGTACTTCGCTGAAAGCCGTGTCATTGCCGCTGCTGAGTTTTCATGCACTATAAACCAGAGCCAACTTAATAACAAAGTAAGATACAGTAGGACATCGAGTTGCACTGATATAATTACCGTCCTCATTTTACACGCATGCACAGTTTTTAATAACACACTTAGAACCCCAGTAACCTAGAGTGCAGATTTAAAAATAGCTTCTTTGCATGAAATAATTTGATTTATTATTATTTTTTTCTGTTATCTTATTTGTACCCATGGGAAGCTGTGGCATATGTTTTGCGAACATTTACTCAAGGTGATTTGTTAGTGCTCCTGAGAGTGTGTGTGTGTGTGTGTGTGTGTGTGTGTGTGTGTGTGTGTGTGTGTGTATATGATAATTAGGTTACCGGCGTGATCTTGCAGGTGGTAGACACTATCGCGGCTGGACAGACGGAGAGAGTTTGGGAGTGTGTTGAATGTCAGGCGGTGAGAAAAATGAGGTCTAATATTTAAAACATGAGGTTGAGATAGTAGTCAGCGAGAGACCTTGCATCGTCTCAGCCTCTTCCTGCCTGCTTTCGGGAGACTTATCAGGGATTAAAGAGCACAACCCAACCAACCTTTAAAGATGCTGCATTCTTCCTGTGTCAAGGGCATAGCGAGATATAACACGCTGTATTGAGCGGTGTGTGTGTGTGTGTGTGTGTGTGGCAGTCAGCCTCACTCAACCCAGACCATTTCCTACGTCCATGTTTTGACTGCTCTTGAGTCTGTTTACGGTGACTGACAGTTTATTTAGCACCTCCAGTGTATTGTGTCTTCCGGTTAACTGTGCCTGCGTGCGAATTCATGCGTGTTGTGTGTGTCTAGGTGTGTGTGTGAGTGTGAGTGAGTCTACACAAACCCTGACCATCTACCAGCAAGGCAGAGGGCCAGAGAAAGAGGACATTAGATGGTAAGTGGATTCTGTGTCTTAAGGGAAACGTGTTCCAGTGACATATAACACTCTAAACGTCGTCCATCTCGCTGTCCTAGTCCCTCTCGCTTCCTTTCAATCACTCTCCTATTACCGTCCCTCCGTCCACATTGACCTCCGCTGCCTTTAATCTCATGGCTAACCTTATCGCGAGTAGCAGCAGGTTGCATCTCTGGTTGGGGGGAAGACAAAGCAGTTATCAACTGTTAAACTGAAGAGAGAAAAAAAAGACCACACATAAAGGACAAAGGTAGATTTAAACATCCGGTCTTACCTACAGTATATTCTCTACGTGACGCAGTTAGCTACCATGCCAGCGTGTGGAGTCTTGTTAATCTGTCATTTATAAATATTAGAACGATGTACATCTGTATCAAATTTGATATATTGCTCTATTACCTCTGGACGTCTCTCACCTGCTTTTTTTTAAAAAAAAGTGTTCATTTTCCATTTTTTGAAGGTTAAAACTACGGTCAGCTGCCACAAGCACTCCAAGGGACCACCAGCGATCATCAGAACGTGCATTTCCACATAACCACCACCTCAGGCTATCATTTTCCCAAAATAGTAACCATATTCTGGGTTGGTCATTAAACAAATTTAAGGGGGGAAAAAAAAAAAAAGAGAGATCAGCAATTTTACTTCTGAATGAGAATGTGTTCTTTAACCATGGAATAGTTGATGGTGCCAGATGGGGTTCAATCAAACTGGGTAAATAAAGGCAATGTTTTCCATTTATATGTTTATACCAACAGCTTTAATATACTGTCTGCGATAATTAGATTAAAAAACTCCAATGCAATGGTGCTGTAGTATCGAGTAAATCATGACATCACCCGGCCTTTAGAAAAGCAGTCTAGTGTTGTTCCATTATGATCGACTGAAAAGGATGTAAATGACACTTCAGCAACGTGCCACTATTGAGATATTGTCACTTTTGTTCAGAACCTTTTGAAATACTGGGAAAAAGAACATCATTTATGATGCATGTTGAAAACTGCATGTAAAGGTTACACTTCCTGACCACATAAGAGCACTAGCAATTGTTGTCATGCTTCTTGTTGATGCTGGCAAGACAAATGAAACTGGAAACTTAAACCAATCTTTGTTCTAACTCAATTATCTCCATTTTCATACCGCATCTTTAACATGCACATTGCCAGGGAATGGTATCGATTGCCAGATTTGTTTTTTTCCCCCTCTGCACATTGTTGATTTCCCACAGGTGGATGGATGTTGCGTTAAATTTTACTTTTACTTAATTACATTTCACCTTTTTTACTTTGAAACAAACTTGCAAAGTGCTTGGTCCAAATCTCAAAGCTCTCCCTCGCATTACTATATACTGTTCATAAATGGAATGGGCTCAGAAACTATCAAGAATTGTGCAAATTTATCATCCATGGTGACCTTCTACACAGAACGACACAATGGACGCGGGGCACTGAAGTCAAACCGGGACTTCTCACGCACGAAGGTATAAAACCGATTGACATTTCCAGAAGACTTCAAACACAGTGCGATGATTAGACTCTCAGCCGCAGTAAAACATCTGAACCATGCGAACGTTTTATAGAAGTCCGATGACGGAGCCATATTCAGCAGGTTGAAAATAAACGCCAACAGGTGGATGAGAAGCTTTCATTTCCATATGTTTGCGCAATTAAAGGAATTCCTGGGAGGCCAACGTTTCAGATGAGTCCAATCATGGCTCCGGCGTACTGAGAAAACTTGATGGTATCTAAGCACTCATAACACTATAGCCATGGATAAGCTACGAGACTACAGTGTAGTACCTCAGTAAAATGTTTCTCTATGCTAAGATAAGCAAAGACTTGTATAAGGTGACATGAAGTGAGATATCTTTGTTGGACCTTTATAAATCATGGCATCCATCTTAGTTGAAAAGGCAAGATGAGGAAAGTATTAATCATCTGTAATCAGCTAAGTTAGCCTAGGGGTAGTCTAGCATCAATTCCAGTAAATATTCCAGTATACTTGGCTAGGCAGCAAGTCACGATCTAGCTCAATGTGTTAGTGTTACAATTATTCATTATTTGACAGATGTCAAACTTAAGTATGTTTTTTCATCAATTAAAAACATTTGCTCATCGTGGTGTACACCTCGGACAGGGTGCCAAGCCATCGCAAGGCACACACACACACTCAATCACACACTACAGTCAATGTGGGAACACCAATTATCCTAATCTGCATGTCTTTGGACTGTGGGAAGAAACCGTAGTAACTGGAGGACACCCACCAAACATGGGGAGAACATGCAAATTCCATGCCCACAGACTCGAGGTGGGAATCGAACCCGGACCCTGGAGGTGCGAGGCGACAGTGCTAACCACTACGCCACCATAAAAACATTTTTTATATAACTTTTTTTCTGTTAACTTCAAGCACTTTTAAAAGTAGCTGAAGAAAACTTATCAACTGGATTTCAACTCATTAGCTATGCTTTTACCTAAGAATAACTTTGTCTACCCTCGAATCTCTCATCCTACTTCATTTGATTGATCATATTAAGTGCGAACACGACGCGGTCTCTTCACCGGTTTATTAGTTAAAGGAACATTTTCTTGTAGCGCAAAAATATCCTTATTCTTATAGTCTTGGTATTCTAAAAACATATTGCAATTAAGCTTTATCATTTTAGCTATAGAAAGAGATTCTGTTACCAGGGATGTGGATGTGGATTGACTCTTATAAATGAAAGGAAGATGAAAAGGTGTGAAGAATGTAGAGGGAGATATACCACAGAGGATTTAGTGCTTTAATGTGTGAATTCTACTACAGAACATCTCTAGATAATACCCTCTGGAGGGTGTGAGTGTGTGTGTGTGTGTGTGTGTGTGACTGAGTGAACTACATGCTGTACTAGGCAAGCTTAAATGTTTGATCTAAAACGTAACTTTTTGTTAGTGTACCCTTTTAAAGTAAACTGTGAGTCCACACATCCATTAATGACTTGTGCGGCTGCTTTTATGTGTGTGTGATGTGTGTGTGTGTGTGTAAGCCTGTGTGTTTGTGCACAAGTCTGTATGCACTGTGTGTGTGCGTGCGTGTGTGTGTGTGTGTGTGTGTGTGTGGAAGCGTTATGCTTCACTTGCAGTGGTTACACAGTGTCCTTCCACTGATTCACTCCATTTGAGCCAAAATCAGAAAGATCACAACAAGCAAGCAGCCAACCAGATTCACCTTGGAGAGGGAAAAATAAAGTGTGATTTGTTAAGGCTGGGAAACAGAGCTGCTAAAACGTCTTGCACGTCAACAAAAAGAAAAAAATCAAAAAAGAATTCTCATTACAGGTTAAACAATTGATCTGATTGTAAGGGAACGGCAACATTTACCACCTTAAGAGCAAATATATTGTCAAGATTAGGGTGAGGAAAAATAAGAGAATAGAATGTGCACATGTGGGTCGGAAGCAGCGCCCAGTGGGCACGGTGGCACGAAGCTGGTGAGCGAGTGCAGTGGCAGCATGTTCGCATTTAAGGCCAGAAGGCCACTCACAGTTGTTTGGTAGAGGCGGCAGGCGGGAGTTGATATCGCGATCTGATAATGGTGGCAGCAAGCGGGAATCCAGGACATGTTAGCCAGTCCTTGTCCAGCCATGTCGAAGCTGACACTGTTGTGATCTACAGTACCTGTAGCTGCGGCGGCTGTCCCGACTGGGGGACTTTACTTTGAGGCAGTGGTCAGTTTTTTTGATGTATCATGATGACTGACCTTAAGTAAAAGCAAAAATGCCAGTGCAGCTAGTGGAGTCCCTGTGCGGTTGACCCTTTGGCAGGCGGCTGAGCAGAGATGAACACTCCTCAACGTTAAAAGTCCAGGAGGCACACAACATTGCCATCAGAGCATGCCATTTCTAGGCCAGATCTCCCCTGACTTCTCCTGACTTCTGACTCTTTACTTTTTGCTCCTTACCTACTTTTATTAAAAAGGGGAGAAAGTCCATCGTGTTTAGTGGCATCATAGTGAGTGGGAAGCGAAAACAGTTTGGGCGTGACCAGGTTCCTGGAAGATCCGTCACAGTATATGAATTAAAAATTTATTTTGCAGTCATTAATGGCCACACAAAAGATTCTCAGCTTGTCTGATTCCTGTCACTTTTTACAGAGCATTAGTCTCTGCCTTTGGTCTTTTTCTCTAGTATCTGTGGAGACTTACAGTACATTAAATACAGCTGTTTTGATTACTAGACAGAGTCCTTTCTGTCTTCTCAGAATGGTCGGTCCAGTGCATGAAGACACACACACACACACTTACACTTATGTGTGTATCAGTCAAGCTTTTTAAAAACACTCCTGCTTCTTTCTTGGAATACAACCAAGGTCGTTATGTGCTCCTGCTCTCTCTCTCTCTCTCTCTCTCTCTCTCTCTCTAGGTAAACTCATTACTCCTGTCCTGGACACCTCTCTAGGCGTCCTCATTAGACATTCAGCCTAAAATACTGTCTGTGGAGAGACAGAGCATCTAGATTTGTGCAGCATTCTATAAAGCGCATATATATACTGTAAGGCAACCTGAATGTAAAAATATATATATACAAAAAAAAAACATGACAGCCTCGCTAAAACTGAAGTTAAATTTGCCTTATTTTATCCTTAACCTTTAAATCAAATCTCCCTTTCTTTGTACTCCAGTGCACAAATTAGTGAACTATTTTCATCGATAAAGATAATACCTGACCCGTCGCGGTCTCCGATTAAAAGTCCGCTCTGATGCTACACACCATGATGTTGCACATCCGGATGAAGAATGCTCATGTGCCTCTATCTTCAGCGAGTCAGGTACTGATATCAGGTCATCAATATGTATTCGAGGCTTTTAGATGGCACCGCAGGTAGTAGTGCTGTCTCACAGTTTGAGAGCCCGGGATCTGTTCCTGATCTCGGGTTACAACAGAGCTTTCTGGGTTCTCTCTCTCTGGTTCATGTAGGTTTTCCATGAATAAATCTTGTTGCGCATATCGGCTTTGGCTTTAGATTGTCCCTAGGTCTGAGTGTCTGCAATGCCATGTGTGCATTCAGTGTTTCATGGATAATCTCCAAGATGTCCTTGACCAGGATACCACAGTTACTGGAGTTAATTTGCTTCAGAAATTATACCAGGATTCAAATTATAGAAAAATACTGTCTTACCTTTTTAGTGTTCAAGACAGTTTCACTTTGTCATTTAGTCCAGAAACATATACTATAAAGGAACTGGACAAACTCTTCATAACATCACCCGTAGGTTTTCTAAAGAGCAGTTTTGAAACTCAACTCAACTGCAGGCGCGCGGGTCGTCGCCATCTTGGCCTGAGCTGACTCCGTCTAAGTCCCCTGGTTAATCCATAAAGGGGAAAATGGGTGGAATGAACGGCTGTTGTTGGGAACATGCCCACTTACTTCAGCTACTACAAGCTAGCTAGCTCAGCTTTATCCTAGCTAAAATGGTAGGGTGGCTGATGTTAGTTTATATGCACTTGATTGAACTTAATCATACCCTAACAACACATCGTCCCGTGCCCACTCCTACATTTCTTGGTGTTAAGTTAATCTATGATTCCAGTTAACTAGTTAGCTAAAGTGATGTATAGCAGACAGCTAGTGGTTTAATACCTGTATTGCAGCTGTCATTCAAATCGGCCATGACCCTAATTAAGCATAATATATGGATTAATATCACTTTAACTGATGAGTTTCCTAAAGATTTACCCCAGTACGGTTGTCATGAATGGGAAATCTAGCTATGGAGACCAAAACAGTTTTTTGCACCGGGCTGCAATTTTTTTTCTTCTTCTCTGTTGTAAGCTTGGACATTGTAACATGGGGGACTACGGGGATTGAGTCACGTTTGAAGCGAGATCCTAGTGGGAACTGCACATTTTGGTCATGTGGTAGACCATATTTTTCAAAATACTTAAAAAACACCTCAATAAAAATAGCACTCTGGTACAGGAGTTATACAGACGGATGTGCATCCATGCAGTCACACAAGCAAGCTTCATGGATTATTCCGCATGACAAAGAGAATTTAATTACTTCATGATGTTCTCTCTGTGTTACTGCGAATGAGCCAATGCACAAGTCATTCAGATAATCTAGAACCCATCTAATCCTGTAAAAACCCAACATACATCTAATAGTCTGCATATTACATTAATGAGAACACTCATACACTCGGGTTTCTTCTGCCAAATTTACTTATTATACACATTTATACATTAACATAAATATATATATATATACTCTGATCAACCATACATATACAGTACCACTGATCACCAGATTATTACCAATGATGGGTGAAGTGAACAACGTCGATCACCAACTATACATCAAACTGGTGACAATATCATGGAGACCCATGACTCACCCCTACCCATAAGAGCAGCCTGGTCGATTCAACCCCACAGAAAAGCCAAGACAGCGCAGATTGCCGAAAAAGTCAATGCTGGGCATGATAGAAAGGCACAAGAACATCCAGTGCACCACAGGAAAAGAGCACAAGACCTCTGGCCTGGCCTCTTAAACTCCTCCGGTCCCATTGAGAAAGCATGGGATTCGCTGGAAAAACAAATCTGATTCACACAGGCCCAACGTCACAACAAAAAGCACCCAAAGGATCTGCGGCCAATGTCCAGCACACCCTCAGAGGTACTTTGGAGCAATGCCCGGAGGGACCAGAGCTGCCCTGGTGGCACAATGGGAACCCAAACCCAAACATATTCAATCACTCCTAGTGGCAATTTAAAGTAGCCAATCTGGCTGGAATGGTGGGATAAAATCGGATTAACCCAAAGGGAAGCTACATGGGTACTGGGAGAACATGCGAAAAGCCACACAGCCTGTAATATCAAGCCTGGACCCTGGAGCTGCGACAGATCAACATTTCCCTCTGGGCCATTGAGCCACAGTTTGATCTAAGCATCTGCTAATTAGGTCAGCTTAGCCTTATTCTGGCACGAAGATAGCATTTGATAATGTTAATTATCATTTTCTGCAGAATTACAAGCAGAACATTGCAGCCAACAACAAATGTCACAGCTGTCATAATGGCATCCATTAATATATTGTACATTATCAACATAAATTAAATACTCTTATTTGTATAGCAGTATGAACAACTGTCACAAAGCAGCTTTAGAGAAAACGAACAAGTCTTGGTTTACGAGCACCGAGTGTCATGTATCACGCATGCGCTTCTTGTTTCGACGCCGAGCGTCACGTGATCACAGCTGCGCAAATGTTTTTTCTCTCTCTTGCGCTGCGGAATTGGGGGTAATCGTCTCCCCTGCTGGGTCTTAGTGCTCGACTCTCACTGGTATAATCAACATCCGTGCAAAAGCAAGTCTCATTAGAGAGGTTAAAAATCCATTTTCTGTCTCTGCATCAGTCTGCTTTTTGGGTCTGTGTGCGCGCGCGTCATTGGACACCGTCCCCCACACACACACACACACACACACACACACACACACACACACACATACACACACACACACACAGACCCCTCCTATTTTCGCCATCACAGACACACACACACACACACACTCTTTCTCTCTGCTCTACATAGAAACACTGCTCCGGCGCGATTCTTTTCAAACGTAAAGTGCAGGTTAATTAGTTTTATTTTTACTTTACAGTAGTGATTCCGTTAGTGTGTCACTCAATCGAGTGTCATTAGAGAGATTTCTTGTTTATTTTTCCGATAAAACAGTGTTTTTCGTTGTGTGTGCATGTGTGCGTGTGTGAAAAGAGTGGAGGAAGGGTAACTGTGTAAGACGAGAAGGGGGAGAGGGGGGAGGTGCTTTTTACTTTATACACACACACACACACACACACAGCGCCTGCGCATACAAACGGAAACACTTATCTGTCTGGATTTATTTTTTATTTTATTTCAAGGTAAAGTGCAGGTTAATTTGTTTTATTTTTACTTAATATTTTGTGTTAATTATTTTTATGTATTTATTTTTTTGCCATTATTTCTTATGGGAAAATTTGATTTGGTTTAGGAGTGTTTTGAAAGTCTTTCGTAATCCAAGGTTCCACTATATATATTATTATATATTATATATATAAATATATACTTTATAAATATATATAAAGAGTAGTGCATCCCAAGATGTGTGCAAATCTGGTAAACAACTACAAGAAACGTCTTCCCACTGTGCTTTCCAGCAAGGGTTTC
>JAQQZT010000004.1:7057101-7081028 GCA_030068275.1 Clarias platycephalus | reverse complement strand
GACCCTTCATTTCTTTGTAAGTGGGCAAACTTAGAAAATCTGTAGGGGATCAAATACTTATTTCCCCCACTGTATATATAAAACTGATGCCAATGTTTTATTGATTTGGCCAACTCTGTAGATGTAGCAAAATTGCATTACAGCATAATCAGCACCAAATGTAGCTTGTTATAGCAAAGTTTTTTACCTAGCAGTCAAAATTACAACTGACACAAGCGATAACTGAGGCTCGTTGGAAGTCATACTGTCCCATGCTCAAGTGGACTCGTCATTGAGTGCATCCCTTCTGTGCTATCATGTGCATGCCTGTACTCTCACAGCCTGTTCACAGTGAATGTCCTTGGATGCATGTCCTGACAAACAGTCGGGGAAGTGAATTTCAAAACAAAAGAAGAATGTCCAGATTTAAGAATGTCCAGAAAATACCACCATATTAAATATTAAAATTTCTGACTCTCTGCCTATCCATACCCCGGCTCATCTAAAAATCATAGCATCAATACAGAGGCTGACTCAACCTGCGAATCCCAACCTGACTCAGTAGTAAGTCATCATGTTATACTAGAAATACAGCTATGTACCCATGGCACCTGCTTAAATCAGCAGAGCTACATTAGTTCTACCTACCTAGTTAAATAATGAAAAATGTTCCATTTTGGCTCCTCAAAAAATGTATTTGGCTCCTATATATTTTAGGTTTTTGTCTGGAGCCCTGTTTCTGTTATTTGGAAAGTAGTTAATATAGTATAGTTTGTTTGTTCAAATTCATTCAGGTATTCTCAACTCACAACTTTTCTATTAATTCACCCACACCTAAACACACCCACAAAATCTAGCAATTAAGACAGTTGAATCAGCTGCGTTTGAGCAGAAGACTCACCAAATTGTGTTGGACGTACTGTAGTACACTAGCCCTCCGCCACTGGAGCGGAAGATCCCTGAATTACAGGGGTACTCTAAAAATGTAATGACCTCTTAACATTAATTTGACTGAAATTATGTGAGGCTATGTCATTATTTTATTTCTTTCTGCCTGACTAAAATCTATAGTTACGAGCTGTTCTTGTATCTAGTCAGGATAGTCATTCAATTGAGACATTGTTGATTACAACACTATGTACTTCATCTATGTTCATTGATTTAAAGCATCCTGCTGTGCTTGAAGTACTTGAGACAGTTAATTTAAGAAGACCTGCTCATTATGACTGCTTTCCTGCTGGACCATGCAAGTCAAATGGGCTATATTTTTCATTCATATTCATCTTTTGAGACTTGTTTTGCATTGCTCATCTTTATTCTGCAGTTCTTCTTTTGTGCGCCCTGGCTTTCTAGCATTACCTGCCTTTAAAATGATTTGGTGGCTTACTTCTGTATAAGCCAGCGAGGCAGCTAATCAAATGGCCTGACCAAAATGATCTCTCCCTGAAGAGGCTGTAGTACTTTCAAAAGGATACGTCATCATTACCCAAGGCGAGAAATCTTGCTCAAGGGACTACTGTGTAGGAATGGCTACAAGAACATTTCTCATTTTAAATTCTATATTGTGTCATTTTTCTTTCACTTTTTCAGTATCTGGCAATCAGAATTACTGAGAGAGTAGCAATAATAAAGATGACATCATTACTTTTTTGGGCACCATGTCTCTTTATGCCTAGGCTAATGAGAGAATGCTAATAATGGTAATCCCACACCAGAACTGCCACACCAGACACACTGATGAACCCCTTTCATACTGCACCTCATGCCCTAACCGTAGAATGACTCCAGCATTCTCACAACTGACCGATCAAGAAACCAAGACCGTACCAAGCTCTCATCCCATAGCAAAGAAACTCCAAGATGAGATCTCATGTTAATCTCTTATTTGTCACCTAGACAGAAATGAGTCGTCCCTGAGACTTGTCTCAAATTGGCTCATTACCTTTAAATCTCAGATATAGTTTACATTTGTCTTGTGTGCATATGCAGAAATGAGCCGTCTTTGAGACTTGAATGAGATTTTAGCCATTTTCTCAATTTTCTCAAATGTGTCTCAAATATGTCTCATTACCTCTAAATCTCAGAGGCTTTGTGTCTCAGTTATGTCTCTTTGTTTCTCCTAAGTGGGGTTTAGCAGAAATAGGAAAGACAAAGTCGAGCTTGTAATGAGACAGTTCAATACAGTCTCATGAGACAAGAAAAAGCTCATTCTGAACAACAAAATTTTGCTATGGAATTACATCAATTCGTAATCGTCCTCTACAGTCTAAGATGGAATGACTGGAACATGGCAGTGGATGTTGTTTGCAACAATGCGATATGTAGTCATAGGTAGACTGTTATTTTTTATTCAATTTAAATTTTGGTCATTGCTATTCAAATTTGATTCGGTTCAAAATCAAACATGTATTGTCTGATTTGTTTCAAGCAGGTATATTTCTTGCAGAATTGTAAGTGTAAAAACTACTAAAAGTGTCTGCTATATACTGAAAATCTGTGTAACCTGTGGTGTTGATTGTGTACAGTAGATGCCAGGTCTCATACAAAGCGCAATTTTTTTGTCTTCTGCACTCCAGTCCAGTAGGTGGCGGTATTGTACCAGCCGCTCATGCTCTCAAAGAAATAAAAATAAGTGATAATCTTGCAAAAAAAATTAATTTGCAGACAATTAAAATAGTTATTATTATAAAGCAATATTATATTTTCAATGGATTTGTCAATTTCAGACCATTTAACGTTATGAATTAAAAACTGGCCTATGTATTCAATGAGTCTGGCAGCATAACAAAAGATTGATTAAATTGCACAGCTCTAATGATATCAAATCAATGGCCTTGTTTTAATGTCGATATACGCTGGAAAAGCTTTCAAGTCAGGGGATGAAGATGCGTACAAGAGGGCCCGATATGAGCGCTGCAAAAAATGCATAATCTAAAACACTTGAAAGCCTCGACCTGCCAAAGAATACACACAGCATGTGGCAACTATAATGGAAATGCAACCGGGACCGAATCCCAAGACCCCACCCCACCAGACAGCCTCAACAAATTCTATGCCAGATTCGACGGACTTAACACAGATACCCGCTCAAAATCCCCCTGCAACCCAGTGGACACAATACTCCATGTGACACACACAGGTCCTGAAGGCTGTGAAGTGAGTTAACCCCCCGCAAAGCAGTAGGACCTGACAGCGTATCACTAAAAGTACTAAAATCCTGTGCTGAGCAGCTGACAGATATGTACACAGACATCTTCAACTTGTCTCTCACACAAGCAGTCGTCCCACGTATTTAAGTCTGCTGTCATCATACCAGCACCCAAAAAAAAAAAAGAATAAATCTACTTACAGTATACTTAGAACGGTAGCCATAAAGAGTTGATGACACTGTAGCCATGGTCCTACACCATATGCTATAATACCTGGACTACAGGACTACCTGGATACTCCTTCTGGACAATAGTTCTGCATTCAATCTGTCTGGTAAAGCTGTTTGTGATGCTGATGGACCTGGGGGTCCCAACTCCTATTTGTAACTGGATTCTGGACTTTCTTATGGACAGACCACATGGTGCTGAGGGTGTAATGTGTCTGCTGAACTTATAATTTACATCTACATTTAGGCATTTGGCAGACTGCCTTATCCAGAGCGACTTTTCTTTATACATCTTAGCAGTTGAGGGTTAAGGACCTTGCCCAACAGTGGCAACGTGGTGGTTGTGGGGACCTGGGACCTTCCAAACCCTAGTCCAATGCCTTAACCACTGAGCTACCTCTAACCCCCAATCAGCACAGGAACACCACATGTCTGCTACCTGACTGTGCCATTACCCAGGACAACACTATCATCATTAAATATGATACAACCATCTTGGAGCCTCATCAAGGATGAGGATGAGTCCGGTTACAGAAAACTGGTCGGAAACATTCTTGCCTATGGAGAGGAGAACAACCTCATCCTCAAACATACACAAGACAAAAGAAGTAATTGTGGTTTTCAGAAAGAAACTCCACCCCTACAGTACTTCCTCTCATCATCAAAGGGTCTAAGGTGGAGACGGAGTCATAAGGTTTCTGGGTTTCTTCAGGTGACAGAAAACCTAAGCTGGACCAAAAACACCATCGCTACAGTGAAAAAGGCCCAGGAACGGTTGTACTTCAGTGGGCTGCTAAAGGAAGCTGGACTCAGGTGTCATCCACGCCTACCGAGGACATATAGAACACATCCTCACCTGTGGCATTACGGTCTGGTTTGGAAACACCACCCAGGCAGAATAGAAGGCTCTCCAGAGAGACATAAATGCTGTACAGAGAGTCTTTGGATATAACCTTCCCCTCCATGGACTCTTTATGCACAAAACGCTGTAGAAAAAAAAACGCATAAGGTATCCTCAGGGACACTCATCACCCACCACACAAAAGCACAACACACAACCTCAGACACCACAGACCAGACAGTTTAATAATACACAGCACGTTTCCATAATAGCTTCCTTCCAGCCGCAGTCAGACTGATGGCAAAAGAAACAAGGCACCTGCATGTTTTTATCTCCGTCTTATGGAGATCTGCTGCTACAGTATAGTCAGTGTACATACATGAATCTGATATAGGGAAACCTGAGTTACTATGCTTCGCCTTACTTATTGTAAAAGAACAAAGTGCTATATGAATAAACTGTACAAATGTGATATTAAATACGCAATAACACCATCAAGAAAAAGTGCAATTTGGAAACTTTAAGAAGTGGAATAGTTACGTATCCGGGCATCTTGTTTAAAATATACCATAGTGCATTATAGTACTAGGTAATGTTTATAGTGTGCATAGTCTTCTGTTATTTATTTCCTATATTATATGTTTATTTTAATTATCTTTCTTGCTTTTTGTCCCTCCACTGACTCAGAGAGCTTCTACACATAAAAATCCAATGCACCCATACTGTTGGTGTGTGTATAAATGGCTAATAGAATCGCTGGAATCTCTTGATGTGACATGGCCCGACTGTTTCATTGCTCTTAGACCAAAGCGGTTTGCCAACAGATATAGATTTTCATTTGGAAAACATTACATTATATGTTACGGAGAAATCTCAAAGCCATTTGATCTGAACTTTTTTTTCAATTGGAGGAAAGACACAGCTTTACTGTGCCTTTCACTGTTATAAAGCACTGACACTGAGCTTCCTTCCAAAGATGGAATTCAGAAAAATGCTTTAATTCAATTCAATTCAATTTTATTTGTATAGCGCTTTTAACAATTTTCATTGTCGCAAAGCCGCTTTACACAATCAAAAGAATTATTTCAGTTAGTACGGAATGTGAATGTGTATGAATCAAAATGTTTAAAAATCTATTTGGATTCACCAGTGTGATCTTCTTGTTACTATAGAAATGTAATATATCGAGACGAGTACATTTTTATATCAACACTGCAGCCAACTTTTTGTCAGAGCTGCTGCTATAGCAAAGTATTCAATACTTTATGACCAATAGAGTTGTGTTTTTAATGTCTTTTTACAGCTGGCTGATCTATTCTGAATCTATCCTGTACATGTTAATAAAATAACTCATGTTTAGTCCATTATTTGCTCTATTTAATCTAACTCCATTATGCCACTTTAGGAACTTTGCAGCAGAGTAACTCTAAACGCCAATAGGAAAAAGCAGATAATGAGTCAGAGAGAGAGACACACAGAAAAAAAAAACAATCTACTGTATACATGTATGACCTCTTCCAGAGTGATGGCTGGATGTTGGACAAATGCATGTGACATTTCGTTTAAAGCATACATCGTCTGCTTCCGATGTACTTTATGTATTTCTCACCTTCTCTGCTTTTCTCCTGCTTGTACATTTCTTAAATTATCTGTCTCTTATTCTCTGCATGACTAACTGTGACAGCTGCTCAAATAATTGATGCGTTTTGACAGTGAATAAGTCAATTAAAGCTCCTCAGATTTAATTGAGTTGGCCAGAAGCGACTCTATTAGGAAAGATGGGAGGTGTTTAGCCTCCGGATTGTGAAGTATAGAGTGACATAGCCTTTTTTCAGCACAACCTAGGTAATATGATTAACTGAATTGTATTTCATTTTAACCAACTATACAACGATGACTGAGCAAAACAAAGAAATAGCACAGATACGGATGATTAAACGTTTTTCTGGTTGTTTTTGGTGGTTTCTATAAGGTTGTTCTACAAATCTCACTCTTTCACTCCCACTCACATTTTCTGTGCTGCTTATCCAGGAAAACTGGACGCTATGCCAGAGGGCACTAGACAAGGTACAGTCTAGATGCTGTACCAATACACTATGGAAAATTTGGAAACTCAACCTCAGCCTGCTTTGCATGTCTGCCCTGTGGGAGGAAACCGCGAGAGTACCTGGAGGACACTCGGCAAGCGCATGGAGGACATGCAAACTCAAGGCACACAGAACCAAACGCAGGTCTTGAACCGTCAGCCCTGGAGATGCAACGCCACAGTGCTAAACAACCACTATATAACCATACCACCGAAACAACATGTAGTTCCTCGAAATCATGGTGCTACACTTGATATAAAAAAGAAAAACAATCAAAGGGAGAAATAACCGTCATGTAAAATGACATTTACGCATCTGCACATTCACGCAACGCATGATGCATTGAAATACAAAACAACAGATATAGTCCAAGAGCTAAATTACATTTTAACATCAAATCGTCAGAATGGGGAAGAATAAAATTTTATCTAAGTACTTTGACTTCATTCTTGCTGCCAAACAATTTAGGTATTTTAACCAGTTTAAGATAACTACTCGGAAAAGTCTCCAGATTTCTTGTGAAATAAACTGATGGCAACTCCACTATGGTCAGAGAAGCTGCTTGGCAACAGGCAACCACTTCGGGCCCCAGGAAAGTAGGGGGCCCCTGAGGGCTGAGAATGTTTAAAGTACTGAAGTGGCAATGTGAAATGTTTGCAATGACAGTAGGTTTGACTTCCTTAAGTGTTTTTATGTTCATTATATTTATAAAAATACAAGGGCTTTCTTTACATTCTTTATCTTTTTCTTTTTTTATTTATCTTTTTTTTTTTATTATTTGGCATCAGATTATTTATAAAATAATGGAAGTTAATGCTAGTCGGAGACGCCCCCCTGCAAATTTTCCCTAGAACCCCAACACACCTCTGACTAAGGTTACTCTCATAGACACAACTCTTTACAACCATGGCAAGCAATAAAGCACAACAGAATGTACAAGATCTTAAAACCTGACGCAGATGGGCTACACTAACGGAAAATCTTGAGTCCATCATGAATGAGAGGTGTACAGCATGTACTGTATGTCAATTGTATTGGTGCTCCATTAAACTTCTATTTATAGAATGTGGAGCCTGAAACATCACTTTCCTGGGCAGTTTTTTTAAATGACCGCGGTCATATTTTTCCAATAGCCTGTTCTACCTATCTTGTTTCTACAACAGAAATGAGAGATTTGAAGAGGTATATGCGTCACTAGCAGGTAAAAGGCTTTATCTAGTTAGTGGGTTATTATATCGTAGCAATATCGTAGCACTAGGGTAAAACACCGGGGTCCTGTCCAACAGAGCACTAACAAACACAGCTCTTTATATCTCTCATCAACAGAATTGCTTGCCAAGAACACCTGATAAACCTCCATGCAGTTCTTGTGTATTATGTCTCACAGCTTGAGAACACCATTACAAATAAGCTAATGTTTGCTTTTGGGTAAAGCAGCAGTCAAAACACATTTTTCACCTTGTGATTCAATTCTCCTGGGCGCAAATGTACGTTATATAAGAACGGGAATAAAATACAATTGAGCATGCAAGGTACAGCACAATAACCAATGACAGGATTTGATTATTGTGTTATAACAGCAAGTCCTGAAGTGTTTTCACCCTCTTCCCACCACAGCAATTTCCCAACAATTACCACTTTATATTTGATTATTACATACTTACACTGCATACTTATTCTGAATGTTGTGGAACATTTGCAAAACAGAGAAAATGTCGGTTTCTGGCCACTCGCGTTTGCTTTCGTTTTAAAAGTCCAAGGTTTATGAAATTCACTGCTCAAATTTCATGTAGATGAACTCGGTTTGAAATTATTCAGTGTCTTCTTTCTCACTACATCAGTAATCATGTTGTTCTCAAAACACCACATCAACAGTTCTTGTGGATAAATAAACCCAAGCTGAAATTTTGGGTAGGTTTTAATTTGTTCCTTTGGGGAAACTGGGCCTAATTGCAGGCGTCCCCTGAGCAAAGACATGTGCTTGGATTTGGTTCAATTTCCTTCAAATTAAATTCTTCTTAAAAAGAGAAGGTGTAATTGCTTACACCACCCTTTACCCCAATCTTGCCACGTGTGAGCCATATCCATTGCTCTAATCGTCATCTTAAACCAAATGTTAATGGCTCAAAATCTCAGCTTATTGGCTTATTATACTCTGAACTCATGTAATTATGATGAAACTGATGTAAAAGCTATGCACAGTAATTACAAGTATGGACCATGTCCTAGGAGTCCTAAGATCTCATACAGTACTGTGCACTACTGCACACGAACACCTGTATCTCATGCTTTTACTTTCAAAGACTTGTCGCCCTACACAGAGCACTGGATAGACCTAATGTTAATAAGTAATATGGACATTTCTGTGCATTTCAGATCTACAAGTGGGCAAAGGTGTTTAGTATCGGCAGTCCTTCTCTACTTTCTGAGGCGATTCTGAAGAGGGTTAGGATTTGAATTCAACCTCGGGAAATGTGTGAAAGTGTAATGGCTTAACTTTTAGATGAGGGCATTGATGGGTTGCTCTATGGCCCTTAAAGATGCTATGCTTTTCAACCACTCTGATCTTCTAAAAGGTCTGGGAGCAACAGTCTAAAAACAGTGTCATGCTGTATTAAGAGAGACGAAGTGGAGCGCTGCCAAGAATAAGATATAACACGAGTCCGAACACAGAGGAAGCTGTTATGGTCGATGGTGTGAATTCTGGCCTTGTGGAAAAATGTTGAAACCACATTGAGTGCAGAATTTATTGCATTCTGTGCAAGCGGTAATAGCAGCAACAACCTGCTAAGTGATTTAAAGTAGTGATTTTAATTTATATATACATATATGTATATATATACACAATATATACAATTTATATATACGTATATTTTGTTACAGTTGTGAAAATCAAAACCCACCATTATCTTTTATACTATATATGCTTGTCACAGCTAGTTATTTTATTAGAAGGAGAGTTTAGAGTGATTAATAGTCGGTTTAAGCTGATTAATAGTCGGTTTAACCGCACAGTACCATGCCTCTTGCACTTGATGTATTTCATGAAAATCCATCATTCCCAATTGCTATGTCCAGATGTACATCAATTTGGATTACTCGCATAAACATCCTTCTGAATAAGAAGTCGCTCTGAATAAGAGCCAAATTCCTAAATGTAAATGTCTGAATATATTCATGTTACAAACATGACACTGCTGTCAAAGCTCTTTTTAAGCTGACGTCAACTGTCACTGTAGGCCAACTAGTGATTACCACTGTGCGCATAATCCTTGTGACAGATTTTGCATTTCATACTTCTCATGTTAAGATTTTCCTTCATTCCTGGTTTACTTGTATAATTTTCCCTAAAACCGAAGTACACCATAAGGTCACCTTAAGATACATCGTTTTACACAACAACACTCTGAGCATGTGCCGTTATCGGCATTGCACACAAACATGGTTCTCTGACTTTATATGTGTTTCAGCTAGACAGCAGTTGCCCAGTTACACAGGAAAAAAAAGCAGCATGACGTGTTTTAGGACTTTTTAACGATTAACATCGACTGCCATTTTTCATTATTGATCGCATGAGAAGGACAAAAGATCAACTGATCATCGACCGTAAACGATGACTGTTCAATAGCTAAAACCTAATTTATCAATAAAAAAATTTGTTTGAGCAAGCTGTGCATTATATCTTAATCATTAATATAATATCTTACTACTACTACTACTACTACTACTACTAATAATAATAATAATAATAATAATAACCAAACCTAATATAATTCTTTCTTTCGTGTCATTTGTTCTTTGATTGGATCTTTCTTTCTGTGAGAAAAAATAGGTAATTTAGTAAATAATCCACCTTATTGAAAATATTTCACATTTGGCTTCTGATTATGAATCTTACTGACAGCAAATCTAGGCATAGATGTGCATTTTAGTTGAAAAAAAAAAAAAATTCTGTGCCTCTAATTAATAGACAAACTATTGGGTACATTTACATACATTAAAAAATGGTTTTGGCCTTGTGGAGTTTTAGCTTTTGCAATATTTCAACACCTCTGTTCTGTTTTTGAAAAAGCTCTTTTGAAGTGGGATTTTATTTTACAGTTAAACGCGTTCCTGGCTGCTGAAAAAAAGTTTGAAACCCTGATTTAGTTGTCCAATGGCTTAATGCACTGTCTGCTTTCTCTTCCTTTCTCAGCTTCTACCAGAGGCACTGTGGAACTAAAGGAAAGGGGGTCTGAAGGAAGTAACGGCGCATTGTGATCAGGCCGGGTGGAAGGCAGATGAAAGGAGGGGTTGCAGCACTGAGGTCTTGCAGCTGTGTGGCTGTTTGGTAGACACAGTTCATTAGCAGCCAGTCCTTGTGAGTCACTTCCCCCTCCCGAGTGAAAAAGACCCCCGCCACACACACACACACACACACACACACACACACACACACACACACACACACACACACACACACACACACACACAAAGGCTCCTGCCATTAACTCACTGCTGAGTGTGGGACTATAATTGCTTTTCCTTTACTGATATTATCCAATCCGACAGCCAGGAAACGCTTTCTCTGTTCACAATGAAATGTGGCGATCCTCTTAGCTCAGTGTCACAGGTTTGGTGTTCTCCCAACCGTTTTCACTTCTTTTTCACTTAAACATTTGATCATTACTTGAAATGTATCCATATCAGACCTGTCATCGGCTTTATAAAACTGATGTTGTTTCCCATCAAATTAGAGATATCAGTACCAGGATTTCAATATGATCCATTACTTTATAGCACAAGATCAGTTTTTATTCACCATATTTCCCGGGAACACCTAGCACAACATCATGAGCCCCTGAGCCTGTGTGAGAAGACCCACAGTTGAGGTGTAGCAATCATGAACAAGGTGAGCTGCTTAATGAATCGTTTTTCCCTGAAAAAAAATATATTTGAAAAAGAAATGTACTTCGGCTAAGCACACATTATTCAATCAAAATACAAATGACAAGGTTGAGCCATAGAGTATTTGCTGTGCAATAGTGACACACTTACAAAAACATTAGAGATGAATATTCCTAAGTGCATTTTATTTTAGGGCTGTTCATGGATATTAGATTTTTTCCGCCCATCTTTCACTTGACATTGATAATATCCACTGTTGTATTTAACACCATGTCTGATTTCTGCTTTAAACTCCACCATACATTTCTGCTGCTGTGTCCTTACACTATGAACTACTGTAGTGATGTAATGATGTGCAGTTTGTAACTTAAGAAGAGAGTGCTTGTACAGTAATAGATGAAATAACTGCTGCCACTCTACAGTATGGTTTTAGTACCTGCTACATGTGTGCACCATATACAGTATATATGTAATCTGAAATTGAAGCAGGAGTTTAACTTCAAGAATGAGTCCATCAGATGGACAACCCATGTTAGATGTTCTGGAGATAAAGTCAGAGAGGCCAGATTGAGGTGGTTTGGACATGTTCAGAGGTGAGATTGTGAATATATCGGTAGAAGGATGCTGAGGTTGGAACTGCCAGGCAGGAGGTCTAGAGGAAGACCAAAGAGGAGATTTATGGATGTAGTGAAAGAGGATGTGAAGTTAGCTGATGTGAGAGAAGAGGATAAAGAGGATAGGGTTAGATGGTGGTGACCGCTGAAAGGGCACAGCCGAAAGACAAAGAAGAAGAAGTTTTACTCATAGATTGCATGTGGTTTGAACTGGAACAGACAATAAATTATGTGATAACGATGTCTTATAAGTGTCACATTTAGTGTACACAAAAAAACTAAACAAAAAAAAAAAACTACCTGTAGCCATCATTAGTAAATTCTTTATTCTGCTTTATTCTGGTCAGGGTTGTGAGAAATCTGGCGCCAATATAATAATTTGGCGGCAACAGAGAGCATGTTTTTGGGAAGACGGAGGAAACCCAAAGATCCTTGAGGAAACCCACCTGAACGTGAAACTGCTGATAGTCAGTAACCTGAGCTCAGGATTGAACCTGAGATCCTGAAGAGTTCACGAGAAGGCAATGCTACCTGATGCTTTCTAACAAAATTTAGGAAAAAAAATAAATTGGGAAACAGAAACCATGGCACAGTTGTAACTGTTGAAAAAAAAAAAAAAGGTGTGTGTGTGTGTGGGGGGGGGGGGATCCTTGTCAGCAGCATGAACACGCACATCATAATGAACTTAACATGTTACGGCATTAAATGAGAATTACAGCCCGCTGACCCACGATGTGTAGTCTGTCATTTCGGACCAGGCGCGCTGTTGCTCGCAGCTCGTGTTATGACAGCAGCCGCACTGCGCTTGCGAAGCTGATCAAAGCGCCGCCTGTGTGTCGGAGCGCACTGTGTGATGATTGGCCCGGAGGGTGACTCAAGCGCCTGCGTGGGCGTGTGTTAGACTCCCGGTTTGTGAGTTGCTAGTAAAGCCTCCGGGCACCGCGCGGTAACGCGTTCTCTGAACTACTACATACAGTACTGTAGTGCGGCAACCGCGTCAGCACCGCGGAGAGCGCACGGACGCGCAGAGCACCAAAACACATCCGCGCGCGTTTATGACTTTGAAATAGCCCCACGCCTAGTTACAGCTGCCTCTTAGCTGTGTGTGATAGAATTAATAGGAAGTGCAGCGAAATGTGCTAACACGTGTGCGTCTCCGTTCGCGCGTTTCTTCTGTGCCGTGTCCAAGAGGCAACTGAAGTGCGCGTGTGTGAGAGAGAGAGAGAGAGAGAGAGAGAGAGAGAGAGAGAGAGACAGAGAGAGTTTTGATTCCTACCATACTATTGATTGCCTTCGAACCCTCATACAGTATAGTGTAGTGCGGCTGACCTGCTATCACTTCCAACCAGTCTGATTACTGCAACTTATTCCCCAAGAGTCCGGATCATTTGGAGGTCATGCTGTTTTTCCAGACAACGTGCTTCTTTCATGTCATGTACTGTATAACCCGGTAATCCGAATGCACACACACACACTCGCTTATCAACGCATCCACTTACCCCAGAGTGGTCATGGTGACGATGGTGTACCAGAAGGCCGCTGGGATGCTGGTGAATTTGCTCGCGTTGGAGCCTTTCTCTGCGTAGAACATAACGGTGGCGAAGATGATGATGGCCATGGTGAGAGAGAAGAGAAGGAATCCCAACTCGGAGGCGCAACTCTTCAGTGTGTAGCCCAAAATGCGTAGGCCGGCCGAGTGGCGGGAGAACTTGAAAATCCGAAACACGCGAAAGACCCTGAGGGTGACGAAGGCGCCGCTCACGTCCTCGTTGTCCGTCATGACCAGGCCGATGTAGTAAGGCATGATGGCCACCACGTCAATGATGCTCATGACGCTCTTGACAAACTTGTACCTGCTGGGCGCAGCGATCAGGCGCAACAGGTACTCGACGGTGAAGATCATGACGCAGGCCGTGTCCAGGCAGAAGAAGGCGAGCGCGTAACGCTCACCGCAGGATAATTCCCTCGCGCGGTTCAGGGTCATGCCGCATGGAACCGTTTCCACCACGTTGGCCATGACCGACACGGCGATGAAGAAACCCGTCACGTAGTAGAACACCAAGGCCATGGTGCTCGTGTGCGGGTTCTCAAAGGCGCGCCACATGGATTCGCGGACCGTCATGTCCAACTGCGCGACGTCGTTGTTGTTGTCGCTGTCCTCGTCGTCTTGGATCCGCTCGGCGTTCTCTCTCCGTCGGTCTTTGTACTCTTCATAGCAGCAGTCTCCAATAATCTCGGGGATGATCCCGAAGAAGGCTAACTCCTCGTCGTACGCAGAGATGCACTCGTGGCGCGGGTAGTGCAGCTTCCCGGTGCGGTAAAAATTCAGAATGTGCCGGAAGATGTCCGGGTCGCGGTCGAAGAAGTACTCGTTGGTCTCCTCGTGGTAGAAGAAGTCGCGCTCCGTGCTGCCCAGCAGCGTGTCCGGGTAACGCTCCAAGGTGTTCCGCCAGGTCTGAAACTTAGTGCCGCTCACATTGAGGATGATCAGGCTGTCCTGCGCGCGCCTCCTGTCCCGTGGTGGAGCGGGCATGGGAGCGCTCGCGACCGGCATCCATCCTATAGCCGCGGCACGCGCGAAGGGTAACCAGGCTGCAACTCCGGCCGCCATGCTGACCTCGCTGGCTGTCCAACTCGGGTTGATTCGACGCTCCGTTTCCTACTCAGAGATCCACTACACACATCTGTGGAGTATATAAGTAAATGATATGAAGGAGAGATTTGATCGGTCAGTTTGAAAAGAGAGTTGTGTGTGTGCGTGCGTGCGTGCGTAAAGCGAATTCACTTTTCTCTAAGCAGGGCGCACATTTGCACCATATCTGAAAATAGTCTTACCTCCACACAAAAACGCTTGTGCAAAAAGCGCATGCACTTGACACGAACTGTGGTACTCCTTGACTGACTTCCTGGAACTACAAAAAGGAACGAACACACATACACACACACACACACACACAAAAAAAAAAAAAATGCAGAAAAGTATCCCAAATATTGTTCCGCGTTTCACAGCAACAAGTCCGGCACTCACACAGTCTCGGTTCAGATGCACTCAGCCAAGCGCATACATGCTGTTAGTGGTGCACTCCGCGGTGCCAAGACGCAGTGTGCCAGTGATCCATACGCAGGAGACCACTCTGATGAAAGTGTGCTCAGGGTGTAAGCGTGGAGGGAAAAATAATAATAATAATGCAACGTGCTACTCCGCATCTGTCACCACTGCATTTCACTCTCTCACAACGATGGAAGATAAGAATCCGTAATGGAAAAAAAGAAGAAGAAAAAAAGCAAACGCGCAGAGAAAAGAATAGGAGGGGGGAAAAAAGCAAAAAGAAAGAAAAGAAACCAGGACAGGGCTGAGCAGCAACAAATGATCGAACTGAAGCTGAAGAGATGCACGCATGCGGCGGGAGCGCGAGCTGCTCTGTGGCTGCGGGAGAGTCACGTGCTCCACGCACCGGCTTCCTCCTGCGGGGAGAATGGAGAGCCTGAGGAACTGTGCGGCGCGCGCGCGCGCGTTAATTTTAAACACGCAGTGCCACGCAAAGGGGGGAGAAACAAACAAAAAGAGAGCTGTTTAGAGGAAGCCCTAGTGCTTCCTGATATTTTTTTCCCAAACTGAAATATAAAACGCGTGAGGAAAAAGGGGGAAGTGACCAGGAGAGGATGCGGCGCGTTAATGCGCAAACCTGAGCCAAAAGCGCAGCGCGGTGGGTTTGCGGATATTTACACAGAGGTAAAGCCGTCACGCGGGGCCACTAGATGGAGACAGGTCTCAGAGGAGATAATAATAATAATAATAATAATAATAATAATAAGCCATCCTGGGGGGGCACTGCATTTTCTTCCACTGGAAGGACACCCATTAGGGCACTTTATAAGGTTTCTTAAACATAGCTGAAGTAGGGCACTGCATTAGGTCCACTATAAAGGCACCCTAGTGGACACATCATCATGATGCATTGCAGCCCTGTATGGCTCTTCTATTCCTGTTCCTTTTTATTTAAGGGGCAGCCATTAGGACACTTCCTCACGTTTGCTCCACTGTAAGTGAACCCTAGAGGGCATTTTCCCCCCTTTAATCGAAAGGGCAGCCATATTTTTCCACTTAGGCAGCCTAAAGGGCATTTTTCTGACCACAGGAGCAGTACCAAGGGATTAATGATAACAAAAAAAAAGTTTTTTTTATTTCATTCTAGGATGACCAGATTTTCTGCTAAATTATTATTATTATTATTTTTAATTACACTATCCTTACAGTTGTTTCATTTGTACAAAAAGAAATAGCTGTGTTGCATTTGAAACCCATAGTTTGGTTTAATTTTTCTGCTGGAATGTAATAACTTTGCATTTGGGTTCAATTTGCTGCTGCAGTGTCACGGGATAGGAACAAAGCCATAAATGATGACAGGTGAGAGATGAATGGCTTTACATGTTTAATTTTCCTATGTATCTTATTTCTAAAACTAGCTAAAATGACATGAAGTGAAATAACTAACGTTTTTATTTTCTGACTTCTTATATCAATCCACAGTACATATACAATACTAACATTGATTAAGTCATTTGTTTTGAGCTAGATATATAAATTCTTTCACAAAATTTTATTTTATGTTAGCCAGAAAGGATCACACTTTAAACACCTTGTATATATCACTAAGACAGGACAAAGCTTGTTCTAACATATAAAAAATACGATATATTGGTCAGGATCTTTTCTTCATGGGAGAGTTACAGTATGAGCAGAATGTTTAATATGGTGTCATTCAGTAAATAAAGACAGCTAGCGTTGGCGTATTGCCATGGTGTAAAAGGAATAAAGCAATTTCTAGACTATTTCTCTGAATGCTAAGGAGGACATTCACCCCGTCAGTGATGTGCTCAATGAATTCTGCCGATCACAGAATCACATGTGGCTGAGTAGCCGTTCCCATTTACTGTACAATACCAACTGTGCTTTTACTCGGAAGTCTACTAGGCACTGGTGAAAACTGCACAGTACATGTAGAAATTCCCACATGAATTACATCATTAAAAAAACAGTCTGTTCTATAATTGGAAACAAATAATATAATCCATCATCATTTCATGCCTGATAACTTCCATATCTAGTCTTGTCCATATAACATGCATCCTTATCATTATCTTAGCTCACACAGTGATGTATTTAGGCCTGTTGTTCAGAGCATTCATATAAGACTGAAAATGCTCAGAGAGCTATATACACAATGTTTATTTTCTAGCCATGTAAAGAGCCTCGCTCCTACAGACAGAATGTCATATTGATGCAGTTAGAAGAAGAAATCAGCCACATTGGCTTAATACCTTTTTTAAATTTTTGATTATTTTAAGAGACATATAATGACTATTAGGACATTTACAGATAATTTGAATATAATTATTGTTAGTATGAATTGATTAGTACATTAATTAGCATATCTTCACCCCTTTTGTCTACTGTGAAATGGTTAAAGAATAATCAATTGACTTTAAGGAATGGTGTTTCTATGGCATCACTGTAGAAGTCCTTTATTATGAGGGATCAGCTTCCAATCTCTTGAGACTTAACTGCTATAATCTATAATTACTTCTGTTGTTTTTACACATGTAATTGAGCTTATCGGCTGAATTTCAAGCCGATTGTGAGATGTGCCGGAAGGGAAAACACAAGCACATGTGGAGAATTCTTTGTCTATATGCGAGTTAGACATTCTTTTATATATAATTTTTATATAGGTACAGTATACAGTAGTTCTCCAGAAAAGAGGAGGGTTGGTTCACCAGGTTCGATGAGATTGAAATGAGTTGTCCAATCAGATTGCACCATGCTCTTACCATGTTTACTCTTTTTGTTTTTGTATTTGTTGGTTTAAGTATCACGACACATGCATTTAGTATTTATACTGAAATCTCTGAATATGACAATTATGTACAAGTCGTTCAAGTTCTTACTGTGTTCAGGGGGTGGTGGGGTGACAGGGTAACTTAAGGCATGGGTGTGGTGGTTAGCACTATGCCCTTGCACCTCTAGGGTCGAGGGTTTGAGCCCTGCCTTCAGGTCTGTGTGTGTGGTACTTGCATGTTCTCCCCATGCTTGCTTGGTTTCTTCCAGTTACTCCATCTATCCAAAGACATGCAGATTAGGCTAATTGGTGTTTCCGTAATTGCCTGTAGACAACGTGAATGAGTGAGTGAGTGATGCTGATGCAGTGGTTAAAACAGACGAGATGTGATATGAGGTTGCTGCTGAGGTTGGTGCATACAAAACAACCAATTTTTAAATTGCCTATACGCACTTTGCAGATTGTCACGCAAAACAAAAATTCTTATTTACAGTATTTTAATCTACTGTACATAATTTAATTTAATATGAAGAAATGATGGGTGGTTCAAGACCTTTGCAAAGTAAAGTATATGGAAAAAAATAACATTATAAATCAGAGGATTAGTGCTTGGGATCTGGATTACTAAAGACCCCAAACAATTTAGCTGTGAGCACGATGTTTATGACAGCAGTGGTAAAGAGCTACAGGCTCAGTGACGTAATAAATCTGAGTCTATCAGCATAATAGTAAAGGAGATGTGAAATCAACTGAGCGTTCTCATGTGTGACTGACTCGAGGTTTCTGTGATTTGTGCACAACTCATCTCGGGAGGATTTCTTTTTCTTCATTCCAGACTCCCAGTAGAGTCGAGCCATTTTGCTAAAGGTGACTGAATTTCGAGCCAGCACAGCTGCTCTAGAATGTGTGTGAAAGAAAAGAGAAGAAGAAGAAAAAAAACACAAGTTACTAGGCCACTATTCAAATGACTGTAGTGGTACAGAGACAGAGAGGGAGAGAGAGAGAAGGAAAAAGAGCCATAAGACACAAAGATTCATTGTCAAGAAAAATATAGAGAGAAAACAGAAAGAGAGGAAAAGACAGGATGAAGAGAAGAAGAGATTTAAATGGTGAAAAGAGGGAAGAGCACATTGCGACAAAATAAAAGAGAAATAAAAGTAATGGATAAATGGATAAAAGAGAGGAATATGGATAGAGCGAGAGGTAAACAGAGTATTATAGAAGGAAAGGAGTATGAGAAAGAAAAAAGTGAAGAAAGAAAGAAGATACTGTACAGTATGTATACATATTAGGATGGTCATAAAATGGTAAAGGGTAGACTAGAAAACAGAAGGAGAATAAGAAGGAGAACAAAGAGAGAGACCTGGAGAAAGAATTAAGTTCGAAAGAGAAGAATAACCCCGTGTATGGAGCTTATCAAGACACATGTAATTTGAGTAAATGATACTACAGAATCTTGACCTGGTTGCTGCTTGACTCAAAAGGATGGAAGAAAAACCTTTGACACCATTTCTTCTTATTCTGTTCTGATTATACAACCCCTTATTACATGTGTAGGATGGTAAAAATAAAAATAATTCAAATTATCTGGTGCGCTCAGATATTGGAACATATTATTTAGTGTTCTGATGTGCTGAGGGTTAAATGTGTAAAAACACACACAAATAATCAGTTTTCACGGTGCATGCAAGAACGCCTTTTGTGCGCATCAAAAAAACCTCGTAGTTTCTCACTATCATCAGAAAGGTTCTTGTGTGTACAGGAAACTCTTATATGCGCCAAATTAAAATCTAATTCAAATTTCTTTGTCACGTGCACAACCATACACAATATGATATGCAGTGAAATGCTTATACGACTAATATAGAATAGATTTTGGATTTATCCGTTTAGGGTGGAGTAGCACATACTACTTAGTTGTGCTATTTAATAGTATTATACCATTTTATCTATAGATTTAGGCATGTTCCCAGGAAGAGCATCCGGCATACGACCTGTACCAAGCTTGTATGACTTTTGATGACCCCATCTTGCACCAATTTGGCAGCATGTTCAGGAATGTAGGAAAGGTCCCTAATGAAAACAACCAATTTTCACAGTTTTCCATTTAAATTTTCTTGTTTTCTTGTTTATGCATTATACGTGGTAGTATCAAAAAGTTTTAAGACTAATTTTGTAACACGCCAACAGATGTCTGCACAAGGCTGCACGCACAGGGAGCGCTGACCTTCATAAGTCAGTGTGCCAAAAGACATCGTCCTCTGTACATCGAGAGCTGTGCAACTAGTGTTATTCTGACCATGTGCGTTACCACATCAGATATTTATCACGGACAGCAAGTTAGAACAAAGCGTGAAAATAAAATTCAGAGTGAGCCACCGAGAGGTTTGACATAATTGGACAAGTTTACGGTAATGCTGCAATGAGTCATTCAAGTGTTTTGAGTGACACGTGCGCTTCAAGAGCGGAAGAGCATCACTGGAACTTTAACAAGCGTACCCCCAAAAATGTTGAAGACATTCAACAACTTGTGCATGATGCTCATCGGAGAACAATCCACAACATTGCTGCCTTATGTGTCATAAGGATCCTATGATCCCAATCCTTATGCGTGATTTGAACATGCGCCGTGTTACTGGCAGTTCGTCCCCAGGCTGCTGACCCAGGAGCATCATTACCGGTGAAATAACTTGTACGGGTACCACCCTGAGATGAAGCAACAGTCTTCACAGTGGAAGAGCCCATCATCCCCACATTAAGAATTCATTCCCAGGGGTCAGACTGTCAATAGCGAATTCTACTGCCAGGTTATAAGGTGTCTGAGAGAGGACATTCTGCGAAAGCGACTAGACCTGTGATGCATGAATCTCAAAACTTTTTGATTCCCCACCATATAAGTTGTTTTAAACAAGATGGCATATCATAGTGGCTCTGGTGTGTATAGTAGATCTTGACTTACATGTTATATACAGTATGAATTAGCAAATCCTAACTTCTATGTCTTATCTTTTTTTAGTAAACTTAAACTAGTATGTCACATGAAGCGAGTAGATTTTACCTTGTCTTATCTGAAGCTAGTAAATGTTAAACCGCATTGTGCTGCTAGTATACTCTACATGTTGGATGAAGCAGGTAAATCATAACTCATAGGAAAATCCTTTCTCATGAAACTAAAAATGCTAGATGGATGTTTCATGACCACAAGCGATTTTTGCGTTGCTCTACGGCCCCACGAGACAAACTACACACGGTATGAGTTAGTATAACCACAGGGTAAGAGATTGAGAAAGATTGAGAGAGAGAGGGAGAATAGAGATACTACACAGCAGCATGAATGAAGTACATTAAGTTCAGATCTTCTATCTCAGTGTGTTTAAATGAAATATGGCCACCAGCTCTGCACTCATACTTTAGTCCATACTTACACCACACCAGTGAAATGTCAGAGCTATAATTGCTCATTTTTGGCTCCACACAGAGGAGGGAATAAAAATACAAGCGTAGGAGAGGAAGATTAATTTGTGGAGGTTTGTGTGGAACTTTCTTGGTGCATCTAGCCATGACCACATAGTCAATCTTTTTTTATTATAATTAACCAAAATTGTGTTTAGTTCTGTTTAGTGTCTATCCTCCTCAGGCTGTTGGTGAAGTCGCAAAAAAATGTGTCAGCCTGTGATGTCACCATGGTTACCAGTAAATCTATTTCAGTCCTGTGGGCCAAACGTGTGTGCAAACATATGCTATCTTTTAACTCATCACAGAGGTTGGGAAGTAATTACAATACTCACTCTTGTGAGAGAAGAGCTGCTGTAAGTGACAGATTTTTCTGATTGTCACAGATAAACGATCATATCATCACCACAGCTAGTAAAATCATAACAAACACAAGGAAAAAAAAACTATCTATCTATCTATCTATCTATCTATCTATCTATCTATCTATCTATCTATCTATCTATCTATCTATCTATCTATCTAATTAGTTTACATTAATATGTAATAGGTCATTTTGTTGGATAACAAACAGTGGTGCATTTGAATTACTTAACCACAAAATCAACCAGTCTATAAATCTCAGTAATAATAATAAAGATTAAATAATTGAGATCATTAAATAAATTTTAAAATTTTAGAAAGATAACCTGAATAAATACGAAATGCAGTTTCTAAATGATGATTTTATTTATTATGTTCTGGCTCAAAGTAAAAAAAAGTAATCGCCCCCCTTTCTAAAGAATGAATTTTGTGTTAAAATTAGCTTGCCACACCCAGGCTTGATCACTTCCAGACCTGTTGAATCAATAAATCACTTAAATTGAACCTGTCTGACAAAGTGGAGCATGCTTAAAGATCTAAAAAAGCAACACAATCTAAAGAAATTCAAAAACACATGAGAAACAAAGTAAACGACATGTATTAGTCACGAGAGGGTTACCAAGCCATTTCTAAGGTTTTGTTAATTCAGTAAACCACAGAGAGAGTCATTATGAACAGATGAAGAACACTTGGAACAGCAGTGAGCCAAAATTACTCCAAGAGCAAAATGATGACTCATTCAGAAACTCATACAGGAACCCAAAACAACATCGAAAAAACTGCAGGCCTCGCTTGCCTCAGTTAAGGTCAGTGTTCATGATTCAACAATGAGAAAGAGATTGAGCAAAAATGGAAAATGTAGGTGAGTTCCAAGGCGAAAGCCGCTGCTGATTAAACAGAACGCAAAAGGCTCATTTCATAAAAAGAACAACATACTAACAGTCAAACATGGTGTTGGTAGTGTGATGGTGTGACTGACTTTGCAGCTTCAGGACCTGGACGGCTTGCCATAATTGATGGAACCATGAATTCTGTGCTCTACCTAAAAAATCCTGAAGGAGATTGTCCGGCCATCAGTTTGTGACCTCAAGCTCAAGCACACCAGCAAAGTCCACCTCTAAATTTCTCAAAGAAACAACATTTGTTTTGGAGTACCTTAGTCAAAGTCTGGACTTTCACCTGATTGAGATGCTGTGACATGACCTTAAACAGACCATTCATGCTGGAAAACTCTTCAATGTGACTTAATTAAAACAATTCACCAATGACAAGACAGACAAGTTATTGCCAGTTATTGAAGACTCATTTCCAGTTATATGCAAAAGCTTAATTGCAGTTGTTTACCGCCAAAGGTGGCACAACCAATTATTAGGTTTAGGAGCAATTACTTTTTTATATAGGGCCAGGTAAGTTTGGACACCCTGTTCCTTAAGAAATAAATTCATTTATAAACTGTATTTTGTATTCACTTGGGTTAACTTTGAGATTATCAAATTAATTTTAATATTACAATCATTTAATTGTGACAAATAGTCAGAAATAAATTTTAAAAGGGGTAAAGAGTTTTCATGGCACTGTATATTAATATTTATGTAATTAATATTCTAAAATGCCCTCAAAGTGAATTGAATCTAATCAGCTGTCTACCTATGATTCAAAGTTCTGTCTATTTTTTTTAATCTAATAATAATAAAACATTTTAACATTTAATAACATATAATCAACCTGTTCATATGCCACATTTTAAAATAATTATTAAAATAATTATTTCATTAAAATTGTTTGTCAAATTAACACCAGTCGAATTTACATTCAAACCTGCATTTAACTTTAAATGATTCTGCACTCATGGAAACTTAAAGCCTAAAAGGTTTATCAAGTAAGATCCCACCATCATTTAGTTTATCTAAGCATCTATGAAGGAATAGAAGACACAGGAGACCTTTTCTACCAGAGCAGTAGCATCAAGTCAGACATAATAGGTTTTAAGCAAGGAATATTCCAAGGTGATTATTAAGGCTTACAGTTCATGAAAATCCAAAAATCTAGTATCTCAAAATCTTTAAATATTTCCTAAGATCAATTTAAAAAAAAAAAGGATTTACCATACAGAAAATATCCAACCTCTGAAAGGTATGTTTATTTATGCTCTCACTTGATCAACGCTCTCTAGCATGAATTACTGCATGAATGTGGCATGGCATGGAGGAGATCGGCTTGTGGCATGGCTGAGGCCTTGTTGAAGAAGGAAATTGGCCATCTCCATAAATCCTGTCAACAGACAGAACCATGAAGTGGTAAAATGATAGACAGTTCAGTTGATTTGAGACTTGATAAAATACAGTGAGCCAAGACCAGCATATTACATGACACCCAAATCATCACCAACTGTGGAAACGTCAATGTGGACATCAATCAATCAATCAATCAATCAATCAATCAATCTATCTATCTATCTATCTATCTATCTATCTATCTATCTATCTA
>JAQQZT010000004.1:6962716-6978160 GCA_030068275.1 Clarias platycephalus | reverse complement strand
CTAGTTACTTTTATCAGAAAGTAACGCTGTAATGTAACTGATTACTTTTTAATGACAGTAATTTTGTAATGTAATTTTTGTCCATTCTTCTTAATAGCTTCAGCTTCAGTTTAGACTTTAACATCTCAGTGACGCCTGTAGAGCCTGAGATGTAACTCTTGTGTGTGTGTGTGTGTGTGTGTGTGTGTGTGTGTGTGTGTGTGGTGTTTAAAAAAAATAAAAAATAAAAAAATCATGTATTTCTCTGAGCATTGTTTGGTCTGACCTTAAGGTGAATGTGCTAGAAATGTGCTTAACAACTGTCTTGAATGCTTTTCACTTGTGAATAATCTTTCTCACTGTAGACCGTTGAACTCCACAATGTTTGGAAATGGTTTTATAACCTTTTCCAGATTGATGCACACCAACAATTGCTTCTCTAAGACCTTTGCTGTGTTTAACACACATCTGAATGCTTCAGGCCAGCAAACTGCTAAAACTTCTGTTTATATTGAGGTCTGCACACCTTCTGATGATTAATTAATCAAGAGCTGATATTAGCAGCACCTGGCTGCAACTTACACTCTTAAATCTTGAGGCAGCAGCAAGGGGGTATTTAGTCTTACCTATGTTTTTTTTTTTTTTTTTTGCTTTTGGCTTCAATTTTGTTAAATAAACAATGGCATGGTAAAAAAAAAAAAAAAGTTATTTTTCGTCTGATTTTCTATTTGTCTATTACTAACACCCACTATAATCGTTATACTAACTTTTGTTAACATGACTGTGTCTAGCTGTGGTATTGTATTTCCACCACAATCTATACTGCAGTCTGTGCGCCATCACATGTGTTCACCTGAGTCTATATGTTTACTGTAATAAATGGAATAGGTCATCTTTCCTCCATGGCAGAGGAAGAGATTTCTGAAGGTGATATACAGTATGAGCTAAACGTTCACAAGAGTCCCTCCACTGCGTGTCCTTTCCTTATCACCTGGACATGTGGAGATATCCTGGTTGGAGAGGGCATCCCTGTCAAGGATGAGGATTAACTCATGAGCCACAAAGAGCTCTCACTGCAGTCATTAACCTTCATGGTGTTTCCACACACTACATACAGGTGATCTACAGACACACAGACATCATTTTACATGTGTGTGTGTGTGTGTGTGTGTGTGTGTAGACAGTAGAGTCAAAGAGGACAGGCAACAGATGCAAGTGAGATGACATGTGCAGCACAATAGCTCAGTTTCACACACACACACACACACACACACACACACACACACACACACACACACACACACACACACACACATGGTTAATGAATAATAGATGTGCAAGCAGATGTTAGTGGCATGAGGGACTGGACTGCAGTAGAGTGACCTTGAACCATAGTGACAGACATCATCATTGATGTACTAAAACACACACACACACACGCACGCATACACACACACACACACACATGCACGCATAGTGGGAACGGTCAAATAAGACAGGCAAAAGATGCAAACAGAAAGGGAACACAATTAATTCACTTGATTTCATGATAACTGTCAAATCTTTCTGTATTAAAAAAAATACTTATTGGTTTTTCAACATGATTCAGAGTTGATTATTATTTCTTCATTACACGCCATAACATAGGCCTTGTGCTCTAACTAACAACAAATGCCATAATAACTATAATAACTTAAATAACAAATCTTCTCTTAAAGATAAAATACCATACACCATGTACAGTACAGTATGAAGTGAGTGTATCCTGGAAGGAAACATCTGTTAATAAGCGCAGTAATTGTTCAAATTCATGTAAATTAAAGCACTTTGCATTTTTCCAGCTTGTCTGTTATAGTTAAATTCCTAACTATAACAGACAAGCTGGCAAAATGCAAAGGGGTTTCATTTACATTCATTTGAATTCACCCTCTCCATGCAGATATCTCACGAGGGAAGATGAAATTCCTTTAGCAGCATGGCTGTGAGAATGGAGAGGGAGTAAAACAAATATCAATTTGACAACAGCAACGTCTTAATATGATAAATCTACAGATGGAAAGGCAGAGTAGCAAGGTATGTACTGTATGTTCATATGTATTGGAAAAGGAGGCAAATAAGAATGGGTGGGACATTAAAAAAAAAATGCAATAAAAATCTAACAAAGTTGTATAGTGCCTTGCAAAAGTATTCACACCCCTTAAACGTTACCACCACAAACGTAAATTTATTTTAGTGGGAAGTAGAACATAATTGTGAACTGGAAGCAAACTTTTTTACAAATAAAAATCAAAAAATCATCCCTTTCTATTCAGCCCCCTTTATTCTGACACCCCTGCGGAAACCTTCAGAAGTGGGTAATTTAATCTCAGTATAAATACAGCTGTTCTGTGAAGCACTCAGTATCACAAAGTCAACAAATCAATAAAACCATGGAGAAGTTTAAATCAGGGTTAGGTTATAAAAAAAAATACCCCAAGCTTTGAACGTCTTACTGAGCACTGTTCAATCCAGGATCCAAAAATGGAATAAGTCTGGCACAACTGCAAACCTACCAAGACATGGCCGTCCACCTAAACTGACAGGCCGAGCACGGAGAGCATTAATCAGAGAAACAGCCACGAGGCCCATGGCACTTTAACTCTGGAGGAGCTGCAGAGATCCACAGCTCAAGTGGGATAATCTGTCTACTGGACAACTATTAGTCGTACGCTCCACAAAATCTAGACCTTATGGAAGAGCGTCATGAAGAAAGCCGTTGTTAAAAAAAAGTCCATGAAAAGTCCTATTTGCAGTTTCACATGAAAACTTGACTCGAGGGGGGCTTACTGCATTTCAATAATTATTATTTATTTATTGCCCTTGTCTTTTTTTATTACTCTCGACACATATGCTTTTATGTATATTTTTGTAGTTTAGCATTGCAATAGATTGCGCCTACTGACTATAAAAGTTTGTAGTGTGCAATCAAATTTACAAACCTGCCTTACTGTCATCATCGCTACCAGATGTGTGGAATTTCCGTTGGGATCAATGAAGTATTTATCAGTCCATCTGTCCGTCCGCATGATTGATTTTGCTCCTTTGACTATCGGAAGCATGGTGGTGTAGTGGTTAGCACCGTCGCCTTGCACCGCCAGGGTCTGGGTTTGATTCCCGGCCAGATTCCCATCTCTGTGTGCATGGAGTTTGAATGTTCTCCCCATGCTTGGCGGGTTTCCTCCGGGTACACCCACAGTCCAAAGATATGCAGGTTAGGCTAATCGATGTTCCCAAATTAGTAGTGAATATGTATGAGTGGGTGTATGTGTATGTGCCCTGTGATGCATTGGCACCCTGTCCAGGTTGTACCCTACAGTATCTTGTGCCCTAAGCCTCCTGGGATACGCTCCAGGTCCCCGTGACCCTGAATACAGGATAAAGCGGTATAGAAGATGAGTGAGTGACTCAAGGTTATAGAAAACTGTGACATTGCTTGGGACAGCCTGGGAACTTTCCTGTAGCATATCACATCTCCATTGAGAGGTCGATCAACCGCCAAGGCACAGCCACTGCAAACATATTAATTTTAGATAAGATAAAAGCATGCATAAAAAGAAAGGAATGACTTGGTTTAAGTACTCCCTCTAAGTTTATTATTTGTTGATCAGGTCGGCAGCATAGTGGCTTAGTGTTTAGCGCTGTCATCTCACACATCTCCAAGGTTGGGGCTCAAGTCTGCTCTTAATGTGGAGAGTGCTTGGCAGGTTTCATCTGAGTACTCTGGTTTCTTCCCATAATGCAATGACATGCTGTCTAGGTTGATTAGAATTTCCAAATTACTCACCATGTGTGTGCGCGCTTGTACCTCGGGATGGGGTGGCACATCATCCAGGGTGTACCCAGTCTTTCCTAAAAATAGGCTCCAGGCCCCCACCAACCTACACAGCATAGGCCATCACAATTGGAAAAAAGCAGCATGATACTGTAAGAAAATGTACAAGAATTACCCTGAAGCAAAGGCAAAGTATATCGCAGAAAAGTCCAAATATTGAAAAATATATTGGAAGACTGCTATATCAACAAGAGGACACACAGAAGAGAAAGATGCAATATATAAGTTTGTTTTTCATATGTGGGAAGCATAAAGGTAAAACCACGAGCGAGATCTATCCTAATCCTAATATTGAATGAATGTGGGTGCGTAGCTGGGTGGATCGAGCGGAGTCTGGCTGCAGCAGTCCATTGAGAGCAGTCGCTATACTTTAGGGATGTAATGTGAATGAATTATTAGAGTTACGGTAGATAGAAGGTGTTGTAACAGAAATGTAAATACATACAGATATAAATACAAAGTTCCTTATATGAGCGCTGTTGTTGTTTTGAAAGCTTTGCCAGAAAACTTCACATTGAGACTAGAGACTAGGTGTGTGCATAAAGATTAGCATCCCTCAGGATGATAGAAAAAAAGCTTCAAATGCACCGAGTATGACATGGTTGTCCTAGACATGGTTGCTATGTTTCAGTAAAATTCCCAACGACAACTCAAAAACAGCATAAAAAAAGAACTGAAACCACTGTGAAAGGCAGGGCGGTTGGACAAGGGAGACATACTGTATATTTCTTCTCTTTTTGCCATATGTCTTTGCATGGGGAAACACATTAATGCACATGCATTTCTGACTTATTTATAGAGCTGGTGCTTCATATAGCCCTCGACATTCGTTTTTTTCCCCACACTCTTCAAAGCACATTCTCTATTAATATTAAAAGATATTCTTCACATATTAAATCAAATGCCTCTAACATGACCCTGTTTTAACACACAGTCTTTTTTGATCACTTTGGAAAATGATAAGCTACCATACTATTGTAAATCAATTTTTATGTTTTAATAAAATGGCTGTTTTATCAACTACAGCTTTTGAAAAAAAAAAATGAGAGCACTGGAATTTATTTCAGAAAACCTCTGGAACGTCATCAAGAGGAAGATGGAGGGTCACAAAGCATCAAGCAAAGCTGAGCTGTTAAAAAGTTATAAAGTGTTATGTGTTACCCAACACATAAAGTGTTATGTGTCTATATGTTATAAAGTTACCCAACAGCAATGTGAAAAACTGGTGTAGAGGATGCCAAACGCATGAAAGCTGTAATTGCAAATCGGGGTTATTCCAGCAAATACTGATTTCTTAATGTTATTTAGCCAAAGCATTAACACAATTTGTTTACAAATTATTAGCATTTTGTTTATTTGAGTTATTAAAGCTCTGCAAATACTGCATGATCTTGTGTTATTTTGGGATCTTGGGGTGTTGTGATGATGTAATTTCCTTTAAATATACTGTACACTCTACATGACAATAGTTACAGTATATTTTACATTTAGCAGAAATATTGTCAGCAGTTCAAAAAAAATTAAACAAAACTGTTCTTTTCACCAATACATGCATCTGCAAGAAAAAAAACATAATCTCAATCAGGAGTTACAGAGGGATTTGGAATTCAGCCTTGTGTTAGAAGCTAGTTGGTGTAGCTTTGGAGCTCACGTTAGCTGTGAACAAAGCCACATGTTCAGTTCAGAGGCAATTCGGAATGACGTAGAAGCAATTATTAAGGAGACAAAGTGGTGTGTAAGATGACATAAGGTGTTCACGGTGCGTTTTCTGGCTGAAAGTGAGAACAATTAACGATTGTTAGAACATCTGTGATGTGGAATGCAGTATTGGGGAAGTTACTCAAAAAAAAAGGAATCTACTACAGATTACTAATTACTACTTTAAAATTGTAATTTGAGTACATTACTGATTATTACATGTAAAAATCTGCACCCTGTCCAGAGTATACCCTGCCTCATGCCATAAGTCTCCTGGGATAGGCTCCAGACCCTGAATGCAGGATTAAGCGGTAATGACGATGAGTAAGTGAGTGAGTGAGAGAAACCCTTCTTGATTTAAACTACACTCTGTTATGGTTTAAAATTTAAATATTAATAAAAAAATATTTGTTGCACCAAGCAAATACACCTTAAGATAGAGACAATAGAGTTGTGTCACATGACTATTACACAGCCTTACAGCCACAGAGTGATGAGGACCGGTGTTATTGTTCTTCTCTACAATTGCGTTTCATTGTTTCAGACCTCCAGATGATCCAGGGCTCATAATCCACTTTTCAGAGCTCCTTGTTCCTGGATTATATATTCCACCCACACTCAGATGACACGCACCTGTGGAGGGAAAGGTCATGTGACTAGGTGCAAACACATGTGAATTCTCTTCTCTGCAGAAGAGATCTGCTCTGAGCTTCTGAGACTGCTCATTTTCAGCTAAGGCCAAAAAGGAAATGAGCAATATTAATACCCGTTTTCGCATTCATGCTCATAAATCTTCTGAACAAACCTCTTCAGGAGAGTCTCTATTTCTTTTTTTGGCTGAGGCGAGATAATAAATTTTTTAGCATCTTTCTACAGGATGCTGTATTTCACAGCCCTTGTTTGACCACCGACTCTGACTTAACTTCCCTGCATTTAGATTTCCGGCCAAGAATTTCTTCTCCCCTCCTCTTAGTGACTGAGTGATTTTTCACTGTAAGTGTGAAACTTCCCCAGGCAAATGACTTTCATTAAAAAGCAATCGAAATGGAGCACAATTCCATTTCCAGGACAAAAAAAAAAAAAAAATGCTCTGCCTCTGCTCTATCCAGCAAGTCATAAATAGTGTCTCAGGGCTAGCAACATTAGTTAATGGCAGCCTAATAAAATAATACAGCAGTGCCTCGACCTGATCGGAAGAGGGATAATTTTCGACCTTCTCAATTAGAGGGAAAACTCCTGGAGTCATGCTCTGGACTAGATTTACTCTAATCAAAGAACCTGGTCTCTCCCTTAGAGCAGGTAATTATAGATATAATTTATTTTCCATTAGTTAACGGCAATGCTCAGGAGACACAGAGTCAGCCAGTTAAACTCTCAATATGCTACAGGATCAAGATGAGCACAGTCATATGTGTCCAATACAGCTTCTTATTTATGAAGCTCATATCCAAGCCAAATGAATTATTTTAATGCCCTCCAACAAAAGTGTTAATCAAATTGACATTTATTACTTTGTTAGGAAACACCTTCTTCTACAACTTTCTCACAGAGACATCGACCTGCTGCTACTAAAAAACAAGATAATATTAATGGTTTTTAAAAATTTATTATAATTAACTCAAGCAAAACATTAATTATCATTAATGATAATTAATGTTTTCTCTTCCATGAAAAGGCGCTTCCTGACACTAATAAAATGTTAATAGTTATGATAGCAATAGTTATGAATGCTTTGGTAAAGCACTATATACAGTATGTACAGTAGGTACAGTACGCTACAATTAATGTTATACAGAATTTTTTTTTTTTAATCAGTTTTTCTTAGGCGGGTTCGATTCCTGGCCCGGTTCGTTTCCCATCGCTGTGTGTGTGGAGTTTGCATGTTCTCCCCGTGCTTGGTGGGTTTCCTCCGGATACTCCGCTTTCCTCCCTCCCACAGTCCAAAGACATGTAGGTTAGGTTAATTGGCGTCCCCAAACTGCGTTTGTGAATGAGTGAGTGTGTGTATGGGTGTGCCCTGCGATGGATTAGCACCTTGTCCAGGGTGTACCCCTCCTCAGCCCTAAGTCTTCTGGGATAGGCTCTAGCCCCCCCTCCCCCCGTGGCCCTGAATACAGAATTACGCGGTATAGACAATGAGCGAGTGGGTGAGTTTTTGTTTGGCTAAATTAAAAAGTGCTTTATACTTAAGCAGTCTTACATGAGAGGGAGTACACATCAGTACAGCCATAGGCACAAAGACATAGCTCATCACCAATGTGCAAACAAGTATGATATTGCTTTTATACACCGATTCCAAAAAACAGATTATGATTTGTTTGCTAATTTAACTAGATATTTTGATCTGCCAACACACATCCTTCTGCAACTGGCGGAACTATCAAACGGTGATTTGTGGAGCTGGCAATCAACACTTAGTGTAATTATCAGGGGTGAAAATAGTTTCTTACTATGTAGACAAAATATAGAGGTGGTGGACAGTCCTGTCCAAATCTCTTAAACAAAGAGATTTCCTTAATATTTCCACTTAGAATACCAGCTAACTTGGGGGTTTTCGGTAGTTGAATCCCAAATAGAATAAAACGGAAAGCTGCACTATGCAGAGTGTACGATCTCTTGTTCAACACAGAAATTGTGCCCTTGATCAGGGGTTAGAGAGAGATTTGAGGTTGAGCCTTATGTTAGAAGCTAGTTAGCTTTGTATCGCATGTCAGCCGTGACCAAAACAACACGGAAGGTTCAAAGGCCAAATTTGACAAAGCTTATAAGCAGTTCCTAAGGAGACAAATTGTTTTTTTTTTATTATAATGTGTAATCATATGCGTTTTCCTGCCGAAAGTCCTTAAGGTACTGGTTTTGAATGTGGGTTTTGGCGGGCAGGAGCTCTTCCTTCTTTCCAGTAGTGTGGCACCAATGTACATGGCGATCATGGCAATCTACATGGTTGTCCAATCAAATTACTTGGGAAGAACTAACTGTTAAATAAAATTATGTATCCTCATGAATTAGTTGTCAGTGTAGACAATATGATAGAAAAAAAAAAAAGGTTTAGCACAGCTGTAAGTAAAATCTTAGGCTGAACTTTTTGCCTTTTTAACAGTCTAGACGTAAAATAACATGCTTCTGAATGGTCCTCTGAGTGCTATTGAGATATTATTCCAATACCTCTCTCTCTCTCTTACATCACAAAGAATACAGTATTCCATCGATTTCAACTCTGACATGCAATTACTCTGATGCCAAACTTTGTGGATGCGATTTGTGAATAACACCAGAGGCAGCATGCTGTCTGCTACTAACTGAGGAACACAGTTATCGGGTTGAGTTAATATACAGTTCATGTGTCTCTGGTTAACGTTTCTTAAAATCTTCTTGGGAGCTTTTTTTTGTGTTTATTCTGTTTGTCACTAACCTACTGCTTAAGTGCGATTCTTTTAGTCATTTTCACCTCTAAGGTTCATAAAGGTTGCATTTAAATGAAATTAATTTTAAAATGGGCATCAATATGCCTGTGCTCGCTTCAGCAGCTGCTGAGAAAAAAAGGGGGGGTAAAAACGGCTTTTGCCAAAAATATGTATCAAAAAAAATTTCATGACAGCTGTTCCCCAGCCTAAGGCAGGCAACACAATCTCTAATCTAATACACAACAGTGTTGTTGATGTACATGTATTATGTAATGATACACAGAGTTCATTTCACCATTTTCAACATAGGGCAATTCAAGCATTGAGTAGAATATTGGTCCATATTTAAACATTATGTTATGTAATTACATCAAAAGGGAAATGGTTAGAATATTTCCTAGAATGGACTATATTGCTTTTGAAAACACTGTGACCCAAAAATTTGTTTCTGATGGAAGCAATAGTTTCGGGCAGCGTTTGCATGCTGTTATGGCGTACGATTTCTTACATGTGTTCACTAGACTTTGGATCAACTAAACTTTCAGATCAATTGTCAATTAAACTTTAGTCTATTTTCAGAAATGTACAATATATAAATAGCTTGCATTTTGTACAGCATATTTATGTACTTACTGTAAGTAATATGTTTTTCTTTACTGCAGAATTGCCAGCAAAGGACAGAAATAAGTAATTAAGTACTTAGACAGAACTACTGTAATAACTTATAAGTATAGAATAACACATAATACAGTTTTCTACTGAAAAGCAACTAAACAGGATAAACCTGAGCAGAGGCGTAAGGGTCTTGCTCAAGGACCTAACCATGGCATATTGGGAGCACTAGGAGTTTAACACACTAAACCATTTCACTTAGTTATTTTGCACTGATTCAGTGGTGCCCAGTGAGGCCACCAATAATGACGTATGGCTAATATTAGCACAGTATGGCTAATCTAATGTTTTGTGCTTAAGGGAAGCACAGTTCCTTGAATTAGAATTTTTCCCCGCACACATGATCTAACTATGACTGTATTTGAGTTGCACTGTTATTACATTTACAATTATGAACAGTGGTGTCCAAAGGTCTGAGAGCACTGGTGAAAATGCTTTTGTTTTGCATGCTTTGCTAATTAAATGACATATTTCCCCATTATTGATTTAACACTTTCAGAGTTCATAAGAATCCAACTTTACTGTTCAGCCCTGTGGGTGTAACTCAGCTTTGGGGACTAAGCTGTGAACTTTCCCTTTTTACCTTTTACAGTCAGAGTGAACCCAAGCTGTCATGGACCACACAAGTTGGTGCACAAACCTATCAGTTACCCTTATTTATTTAAGTAGAGTAGAGATACCCAACTGTAGGTAAAACAATACTTAAGTACATGTAGAAATTCTCCAGTTACCACTCTACTTGAGTAAAAGTACAAAAGTACTTAGGTGGTATTCAAGCTTCTTCACAGTACATTTACATTTAGGCATTTGGCAGACACAGGTTTACTACGGTAGATTACCAACTAGACAGTAAGTACAAACACGGTTGAGAAGGGTTTTTCCAATTTTTTTTTAATGGGGGGATGATTGTGTGCCCGCATGCATTTCTTCTGCAAGTTGGCAACCCGTTCTCGGTTGATGTTCAAGGATCAGGCGTTCCACTTGCTGAATATTCACAGATACGATTGCAGTTGACTCCGGGCCACCTCAGTCGGGATCGTTATTTACTGATGTACAGACATCTTTGGGATGTTTACACTATTCAAAACTTTTACAGTGGCTAAGAGTCTCATCGCATTACTGTGATGAAGTTTTCAGTTGGGTTTTCACAGACAGGGTCACTACATCATAACAGTAAATAACGGAATCCTGAACAGTTTACAATGGATAATGGATATTACAACAGGATTTAATCAAAACTCTATGATGAATGATGAAACTACAATCTGTTGCTGCTTTTCTTATCATCCTAATTATTGACAACATTCCATATGTCAAAGCTGTCTGTGCAGGTAGCCACTACAGAATTGTACAGTACATATCCATAAGGGCGTAGCAGCAAGGGACTTCTTTTTTTTTTTTGCTGTACAATGACATACATATTCAGACACCGTTGGCTTTGTTGTTTAATATATTTCCAGTGCATATATTCACTTCAAATTTACACACATAATGTTTTTTGACAGGTTTGAGGTTTTCATTATTAAGCATAAACAAAATAAGAATAAACTATAATGTCTAAAATTCGTTCCAGAATATACTTTTAGCAAAAGTTCTCAAAATGTCTGGTGCTGTTATAAAATATGCTAGATGCACAAGATTTATTTAATGTAACAAGTATGAAAAGTATCAATCATGTTAAAAATGGATTTGCAAAAATACCAATATGGATAACGGTGGCACAGTGGTTTAGCGGTTAGCACTGTTGCCTTGCACCTCCAGGGTTCGGGTTTGATTCCCACCTCAGGGATGTGCATCCGTGTGCATGGAGTTTGCATGTTCTCCCCGTGCTTGGTGGGTTTCCCCTGGGTACTCCGCGTTCCTCCCACAGTTCAGAGACAAAGACATGCAGATTAGGCTAATTGGAGTCCCCAAAATTCCCCTAGTGTGTAAATGAGTGAGTGTGTATGTGTGTGTGTACCCAACCTTGTGCCCAAAGCCTTTTGGGATAGGCTCCAAGCCCTCCTAAATACTTTTGTCCCTATAATTGTTGTATATTTCTGTTTATGCTAGTAAATATGCAAAAAAAAAAAAAAAAAAAAAAAGTATAATTGATGGAAATTAATTAATTTTAAGACTTGCTTTCACTTTGCCATTGTGTTTTTATTTATTTATTTATTTTGTAGAATTTTGAAGTGTGAGTGGGACACATGTAAGGGTCTGAAAACTTTATTTGCACTGTAAATATGGCCAAATGATGAGAAGGGTAAAATACATTGTTGTATTTTTGCAAATTGTTGTTTTGTAAGGGTTCTGCAAACCCTTCCACATGTCTTCACTGGACCAGGTATCTATCAAATAAAGAGAAGGAAGCAAGAAAGGAAAGAAATACTGCAGTGAAAGCGAGAGAGAGAAGGACTGGAATGAGTTTTAAAAGAAGGAACAAAGATGAAAGTGAGAGAGAAAGAAGGATGAAAGATAATATTGAAGTGGTTTTATGCAGTGAAAGTTCACCCTCACTGAAACTATATGAAAATATGAAAAGTTCACATGTGGAAAATGTGATTAAAAAAAAAATGTGACGTACTGTATGTAAAACCCATTTGAATTTTTTCCTGTAACTTTTCTATCAGTGTAAACAAACACCTGCAGTACATGGGTGCATGATATGCAAAAATGTCATGTCCTTTGCACAGTGCATCTGACTCAGCAAGTCAACTCACTCATCAGATCTCAGGAGAAATGTCTCTCATGAAAAAAAAAAAAGAAGGAATATTCATCTTATGTCTCCTATCAGTGCGACAGCTTGACTGCCTCTACAGGTGCGCGTCACCTACAGGAACTGTCAAAACTGTCTGTCTAGATGCGCACTCAGTCATCCTCCTCAATCTGTAACTGCTGACAGCCAATTAACTGGGATGCTTGAAAATGCTTTAGACGACATCATCATTCCACGCAACGCATCTCTTAGCACATGGAGGGTGACAGCGTCAATCAAGTGCTAGATCAAGCTGGCAGTATTGAACATGACGATTAATTCGCTATAATAAAATGATACAGGTGGAATATTCTAATATTAAACATGACTCAGGCAACATAGCACCACATTTACAGTAAGACATGTTCAGCCATGTAAAAGGCTAAAAACTGGTTCCGTAACATAAACAGAGAGTGTGTAGCATTTTCTTTGGGTCTAAAAAGGGCTGAAAGTAGTTATAAATTCTTAATGGTGTTATGTAGCCAAAAGGTGAGGAGAATAAACTATGGAGGTGGCGGACAGTCCTGTGAATTTTAAACGTTTATCATTCAAAATGGAATGTATTCCATTAGAATAGCCTCAGCTAACTAACTGTTCCAGGGTTGAATCTCAAAGAGTGTAAAATGGAATGCTAGTGCACTATGTATGGTGTAGAATCCCTTCTTTCACAGGCCAAGTAGTGACATTCATCAGGGGTTAGAGAGGGATTTGGGATTCAGTCTTGTGTTAGAAGCAGGTTAGGTTTGAAGCTCACATGAACAAGGGGTAAGAATTACCATGAGCCTTTCAGCATATGTTAGCGGAAGCTTGCGCTCACATTACCCAGCAGTAATGAAAGACCGAAACACAACACAGAAGGTGCAAAGGCAATTTGGATGGACTTAGAAGCAAGTGATGTTTATAATGATATAACATTATCAGAAGTGTTTTTATGCTTAAAGTGCTTCCATGCTCGATTTTGAATGTGGGTTTTGGCAGGCAGCAGCTCTCCCCTCTCTCCAGTACTGCATTCCACAACTGAATCTTTTAGTGGCACAAACTACCAGACTGTACCATACTTCACCCATGCACATGTGATGTAAATGGAAGTAGAACAGAAGTTCCCTTTCAAAAGCTACGCTCGATGCTGCGTGAAAACGCTATGGGAACATCTCTTTGTTCTACCGGTTGTGAAGCATGTGTGGGTCAAACATGTCAAATTTTGGCTTATATAACCTCGGCCAGGTGACGTCATCTGATGAGGTGCACCTGCAGGTTATAAATAGGAGAGAACCGGAAACATCCTCAGGTCTTTTTGTCTTCAAGGACCGCATTGTGTTTGCGTGTGTGTGTGCAAGCGAATATACTGTACAAACAAAAGAAGGAAAGTGTTAGATAACTCACCAATATGGCAGAGTTCGATAGGAGATGCGTGCCTCTGTGTGACAGATTTCTTTCGGAAGGCGATCTCCACACTTTCTGTTTTGAGTGTTTGGGGGAAGAGTCCGCTCTCCTCGGGCTCCAGGGAGAGTGTGAGCACTGTGATCTCCTCCCTATTAAGGTGCTTCGCGCGGGGTTCACGTGCCGATCTGGCAGACGCGCATTGAGACGGAATTCCCCCTTTCTCTTGCGCTCTCGCTGGATCAGGAAGCTTTAGCATCCATTTCTTAAGCGCGATCCGGTGCTTCTTGTGAATGGTCAGAAGAGACTTCCTCTCTTGCTTCTGCGGAAGTAGTAAAAAATGAATAAAAACGTGCGGTTGAATGATTACACCTCGACTGGTCGCAGGAGTGAATTAAAATTTTTTTTTTTTATAATAATCCCCCAAGCACTCAAAGTTAGACGACAGGTCTCTGTCGGGTGGCCGGGGGAGGGGCCTCAACGACGGTCCCTCCCCTTCTTTGGCGACCTCCATGACGAGTTAACTCATTCATGGAATAAGCCCTATTCAACCCGTGTTTTTGTGCTATTGACATCGATTTATTCGAAAGTCGTTGATGCGAAAGCGCAGTTTTATATGATGATGCCCCAGATTGAAGAGACGCTTGCGGGCTCTCTCTCTCCTGGGAGCTCATCCTCCCTGAAAAAGCCCACACCCCACCAAGCCGTGTAGACTAACATCTTCGTTGGTGGGCGCTTCGACATCGAGATGTCGTCCTAGCTCACCTCCATTCATTAGGATTGAGACTCCACGCCGGGAGAGGCGTTCTCTTTCCTGCTCAGAAGACAACGTATTTGGGTGTCATATGGAATTCGATCGCAATGCAGGCACAGCTGTCTCCTGCGCGTGTCGAATCCATTCTCAATACCCTAAAGGAAATCAGGCTAGGCCAGAAAGTGATTGTTCATTACTTTCAGAGTGTTTTAGCTCTCATGGCAGCTGCGTCCATGGTGATACCCTTGGGCCTTGTGTACATGAGATCAGTTGTGGCTAAGCGCCAGGGGATTTTATCCAAGGGCCAATCCCCAGAGGCTAATAAGGGTTACGCGCCAGGGGCTTCGTACCCTTTATATGTGGTTCAGACCCCGGTTTCTGACTTTGGGTCCCACTCTAGGTCTGTCTTGTCGTCGCAAGAGGCTAACGACAGACGCTTCCCTCACGGACTGGGGTGCGGTCTTAGATGGCCGTCCAGCCAAAGGAATCTGGAGAGGTCATTTTCTCGCGTGGCACATCAATTGCCTTGAAATGATGTCTCTATTTCTGGCCCTGAAATACTTCCTCCAGCAGTTGAGAGGCTAACATGCCCTAGTGCGGGGGGACAACACTACGGTAATCTCGTACATACATCGCCAGGGCGGACTGCACTCGCGCGACTTGAACGAGCTAGTGCACCAGTTTCTACTTTGGACACAGTACAAGCTCCTGCCCCTCAGGGCGATTTACAGTGGGAGCCACGTCAAACAGCCGCCCGGAGCATGACTGGTCCATGACAGTATCATGACAGGACCATGCACGCTCCATACACGGAATGTGATCCCCCGCAATGTTAACGATGCCTCGCCCCATAAACGCCCCCATGTGCTTTCAAAAAACATGGTTGCAATGCTGTATAATCCCGCCAGATGGAGCATTGACTGGCACAGTTAACTGCAGTGTCCAAGCA
>JAQQZT010000004.1:6948911-6962616 GCA_030068275.1 Clarias platycephalus | reverse complement strand
TATTTACACATTAAGTTTACTGAAAGTAAAAACAGTTGAAAGTCAGAGGACGTTTCTTTTTTTGCTGAGTATATATGATATTCAGCATTGATTAGACTAGATGCAATGAAGTCTCATACACCCATTTTTTAAAAATCTATTTATTTTATCTCTATAATATGATTAAAGCTAGACATTTTGCTGGATTTAGAAACTTGCTAAATAGATTAGCTCAAAATCGAACCATGTTTTGATGACATTTCACTTTATCATTTAAACGCTGTAAAAATGTCTAGCATTTATATGGTCTATATAGGAGTGTGCCTATGTTCTGTCTTGTGTTCCCTAATTCATTTTTATGTTAACACACATTAACCCTCTATTTTTCTTTTTGACAAATGTGACAAATGATAAAATATTTCCTGAATATTATCCAGCTTATTTTATTAGAACAAGGCTTCAAAGCTTTTAAACACAACAAAACTAATGTTATCATTTTATGTGCTTCTGGGGGTCACTGGAAATTATTTGATTGAACATGTAGAAACCTGACGAATAACTTCTTCAGGTTCCATTATGTGCTATAGACCAGGGGAACACAGGGCCCTGGGAATATAGAATCTAGAACTGGGACGCATAGGGCTCTGGTAACCTTTGTCATACTTCCATTATGTGTCATGTGGAATTACCTTTGGGATTAATATGATATACAATGTACAGTACTGTATATATATCTGTAGATAGATAGATAGATAGATAGATAGATAGATAGATAGATAGATAGATAATGTAGATAGATAGATAGATAGATAGATAGATAGATAGATAGATAGATAGATAGATAGATAGATAGATAGATCTATCGTACAGTGATACCTCGGCATACAAACAGCTTTGCAAATTTTTGCCTGGAGAACAAAAATGTTACAAGAATTTTCGGCAAGCGAACCGAGCCACTTGCGTGTACTTCCGGTTATCGGTTCTTCTGGTTGCCAATCAAAACTTCATCAAGACTGCATAGGTGGAAAGCGGAGTGAGTTAACATTTTTTTAAAAATGTTTTTTATTTTGCCATTTTGTGCTTTAGTAAACTCATAGCACCAGGGTCCCAAGAATGTTATCAAGGACGGCAGCAAAAAGAAAAGGAAGCCACTTTCAGTTTTGTTTTTTAAATGAACCAGTGTCAAAAGGACTTATAAATTTCATAAAAGGTTAAGTAAGGTTTCATTTCTATTTATTTCATATTTCCATTCATTTACATATCTTTTCTAAATGTTTTGATTGTTTTTAAATGCAAAAAATGATTATAGTGTTGGAAATTGGTAATATTGGTAATATTTTTGGGTGGCTGGAACGGATTAACTGCATTTACATTATTTACAAAATTTTGCCTTAAGAACTCGCCTCCGAAACGGGTTAAATTCCTATGCAGAAGTATCACTGTATTAATCTGGGGACCATACTGTAAGACTCTGGGAAAACAGGGATGATTCTTTCTATGGATGCCTACAAGTTGTCATTTCTTGGTTTTTGCAAAAAAATTCTCTCATAATCTTGCTCCCACGTTCATTTTTTGAACTTTAAAGTAAGAGAAATAGTAAAGAGGAAGTGAAGAGTTGGCTGTAAACATACAGTACAACTAAAGAATGCACCTAAAGGAGTAAGAAAGACTCACAAAATAAAAACACGTTTTCCTCAAATCACACACTGCTTCAGGTTCAGATGGTAAATTACATGTCTTTCATCAAGGATAAAAAAATAGCTAATGCTGACAAACCGTTTTATTTCTACTCTCTCACATACTACTTAGCATGAGGAAACATCTGACAATAGTCTGTCAAAACAGGTCAATTAAACAGCAGCGTTGATGTACTGAATGTCTTTGTACTTTATGAGCTATTTAGCACTTGCATTTGTCCTGTTGGAGAAACATTTCGTAAAAGTAGTTTTATGTCAATTGTCATGAAGGGGTTATAAAAAAAAAAAAGGCACAGCGATTGTATAGCAAGCCATCTACCAATTATATTCATGACTACCCCTCTTTGGGTGTTGTTTTTAGAACAAAAATCTGATGCTCAAAGCTCATAATGTATCTATGAACTTTAATTAAAATTTGAATTAAATTGCAGAAGCTCACAGAATTGTTTTTTTTTGTTTTTGTTTCCCAGCTACATGTTTAATTACACAGCCTAGACATGAATAGTGCTCACTGAATGACACTCTGTCTCGTACACTCAGCTTACAGTCTGCTTTTTATCGAAAGCTCAACAAAACACCTTTGCTTATTGGCACTCTTTCAAAGCTAACCCATAAAGTACAATTGTTATAAAAGAAAAAGAGCTTTCATAAGCAGTCTGTTGTAATCTATGAGGGGAAAATTGCTCATTTTCAGTGGAAAAATAGAGAAAAGGTGTCTGTCAATAATGGACTCAGTCCAAGAGCAAAGGGAAAAAAAAAAAAAAAAAAAAACATACTGAAAGGTTTGGATGTTTGTACAAATCTATTCCAAATCCAAAAGCAGACTGAAGTGCACATGGACTTTTTGTTCAAGGTCCAAAAACAGAAGGAGTGATCCCTGAAAGAGTGCTGGGCGGGGCTGAGCCACCATACCATCTCCATGGAAACACTCATGTCATCTAGAGTAATACTTCGACTTAAACATCTGAATTTCATTTGATTGATTGTGTGGATGATTGGGGATTAGCAAGCAATGATTACAATTTTAAACTCAGCCTTTATCACTCGTTCTCATTTTCTCCCTACATCACTATTAAAATGCTACTTTGTCATGAAAGGCAAGTCATGAAAAAAAAAAAAATGGCACAGCAGGTTGAGGAAGGAGGAATATCTAATTTAACAAACATCTGCATTTACACCAATCAACCACAAAAATAAAACCACATGCCTAATATTGTAAAGGTCCCTCTTGTGTCACAAAGCAAGCATAAACCATCAAGGCATGGACTCCACAAGACCTCTGAAGGTGTGCTGTGGTAGCTGGCACCAAGGTGTTAGCCACAGATCCTTTAAGTCCTGTAAACCGCAAGATGAGACATTCATGAATCAGACCTGTTAGCCTGGCAAATAACACAGATGCTCAATCAGATTGAGAATTTGAGGGTCAAATCAACACTTTGAACTTGTCATATTCCTCACACCTTCCTAAATGACTTTGCAGGATGGCAAGGTGTATTATCCTGCTGAAAGGCCAATTCCATCAGGGAATACTTGGTCTGCAACACTTTGTTGGAAGATTGTACATGTCAAAGTAACAGCCATATGAATGCCAGGACCCAGTGGTTTCTCAGCAGAACACTGCCCAGAGCATCACACTGTCTTCTGCCTCCTTACCATAGTGCATACTGGAGTCATCTATTGTCCAGATGCATCCATATGATCGAAAATAACACATCATTCATCAGCCCAGGCCACGTTCTTACTTTGCTGCTTGGTCCAGATCTGATGTTCCTGTGTGCCCATTGTAAAACCTTTAGGATTGAACAGGAGCCAGCATGGCACTCTGACCAGCCAGTGGCTATGGATCCCCATACACAGTAATCTGCAGTGCACTGTGGTTGTAACACCATTCTGTCAGAGAAAGCAATAATCTTTGGTACAGTAGCTCTTGGGATTGTGCCACAGTAGCTCCTGGGATAACAGTCTGTGAAATTGGCACCAACAGGATAGCTTTTGCTACTCATGCAGATTAATGAGCCTTGGATGCCCATAACTCTGTCAACTTGGACTACTTTTGGTAGGTACTAACCACTTCAAAATAATATAATATGTTAAAATAAAGTCATAACAAATTGAAATAAGACTTGATCGAATATCTTGAAATAACAGCATAATTCAAAATAATTGTTTAATAATTTAATAAGTGTCTCAATTATTCAAATTGTATCCATAAATTATTTGTTAAATAGAAATATTAAAACATTAAGTCAAAAAAAAATTTCTATCATGAAAAGTCAAAAGTATTAGATTATATGTCACAATAACTTAAAGACTATCTTGAAATAACCAAACAAACCATAACAAACTAAACATTTCAAAATAATGAACTTGATATAAGACATAATAAAACTAAAAATAATGTGTTCCTCCACATGAGGCACAGAGACTGGCATTGTCCTTCTGCCAATGTGATTACTAAGTCGAACCATATATTCCTTTGAGGGTTTTTTTTTCTTTTAAAGAAGATCTGCACATGCGTCCATCTCTAACTCTTTATCCTGACAGAATGCATAACCCCAAAATGGATGCAGCTGACCTTCTTTGAATCTTCTTTAATCAGCAACAAATGAGCTGAAAGATCTATATATGCTTGTGGCAAGACAAGAGGCAGTTCAAGCCGAGACAGCTGGGCCTCTTCAAAGATTTTTTGGGGGGGTTATAGCCAGTTGGGTGAAGTGATGCAGTTGAACACTGACAGCTGTTCTTCAGCGCTGCCAAAACCATAGGCCGAACTTGCAGCCACTACTATCGCTTGTGTATTAGCTGGAGTCATCCAGTTGCGCACAGACAGCAGCATGTCAGCATCATACAAAATAGAGGATAGGTAAAGATGCCATGTTGGCAGAACCTCATCACTCTGCACCATCTCTGAAGTAGCTGCATCACCCAAAGTCACTGAGGAAATCACCCAGCGTCCCTGGCCTCCAGAGAATGTCACCCCACCTCCCTAACTGGCAAAGAACACCGCTCTGCCCCCCTACATGGCAGACCATTTCACTCTGACTCCTTGTCCAGTGGAGAGCGTCAGTCCACCTCCCTGCTCTCATGAGAACGTCACTCTGCCTCCCTGTCTGGCTGAGAACATCACTCCGCCTCTCCACTCCACCTGGGGTGCTGCTTTCCCCACACTTTATTGTGCATGCTACTCCCCCATGCAGCACAGAACACTTCACTTTTGTCTCTTCCCTCACTGTCAGGGACGTTGTTCCCCACTCTGGCTTTGTGAAGGTCGGTGCTTTCTAATGACTGGCCAGAACTCCCTGCTCACTATTCATTGCGCTTCAGGAGCAAATGAGAAAATAACTCAAAATAAGTTAAAATAATGACATACTGCAATATCTTGAACTGATAAGAGAACTTTAAATAATGAGATAATAATTCAGCATAATAAGGTATTAGGATAATTGATGACATTTTAAACAACAAGCTGGAAATGTTACTGTACATTGAAATATTATGCTGGAGGTCTCACAAGGACATTTTTTCTTTAGATATTTAAAGATGCTAATACTGTAAGCTTCACAGCAGTGTATGTTTTTAAAAATCACCTTTTGTGTGTGTGTGTGTGTGTGTGTGTGTGTGTGTGTGTGTGTGTGTGTGTGTGTGTGTACACAGCGTTTAAATAGTTATAGCCAGCTGAGCGAGTCAATGCTGCTACTGTGGCGTAGTGGCACCTCCACTGTTTGGGTTTGATTCCCGCCTCAGGGTGGTGCATGTGTGTGATGGGTTTCCCCCAGGTACTCTAGTTTCCTCCCTCAATCCAAAGACATGCAGATTAGACTAGTTGGCGTTCCCTATTTGCCCTTAGTGTGTGAATGTTGTCCTATCACGGTGGTTAAAGGGGGAATAAATACAATGGTCACCATTGACCTCCTGGTCCCTAGTTGGACTACAGAGGTTCCTAGATGGATGGATGGATGGATGGATGAACGGAGCAAGTCAATGTAATGCTTTGAGGGTCTACTGAACTGAAAACTCCTCTTTTGCCTGAAAGCTGTGAGAACATTTTCTTAAACTAGAGGTGATTGAACGTGTAATGATTTGTAACAATTTCATATTTTAATAAAATTCCCTCTTACTGGGAGCAGGAAAAGCATGTATTTGATTGCAGGAATTTCATTTGAATACTCGCCTTTGGGAAACGGTATTAATGCGGGATTAATGACTAATGATTTCTCTCGGAGAGGAGCAACAGTGCGAAAGACAGACATCCTGCCAGTATGATCAGAAAGCTGTTGGGGGGGGGGGGTATTAATCATACAGATTTAATCATGTATTGGCACATTCCAATGAGTTTAATGGCATTTACAGACTATAACATATATTGGTTCTAGAAGATCCATAATAGCAATTATTCTCCACTATTCAGCTCTTCATCCATTATAACTTTACCTCCCTGTAGTCACTCTACCAAGTGACAAGTCATTGATGTCACCCCTGCACTTTCTACTGTAATGGCTTTGTATTGATTTCTTTGGTGACACTCAAGTACTGAAATGTATTTTAGTATTGCAGTAAAGCTCATGAAGAGTTCCATGTCTGTACAACACAAGATTGTTGAATCAGGAATTGAACACAGGTCAAACCTGAAGTTATAATGGGAAAGAAATATCTTGGATTAAGGAAATCTATTAGTTTCTGAATAAATTCAGTTAAAATGAATATATTAAACATCTGCGTATGTACTTTATACAGTTGCATTTCCAGGATTTTTGCTTGAGTAGACAGGAACAGGAATTGATAGTCAGTGACAGGAATTTTTAGAAAGTGTCTAGAACATCGCTTCTGAAGACGAGCCCTGCTCCATATGGAGCTGCAAAGAGGTTGGAATCTGGACTGCTGGACTACTAAAGCAAACTGACAAACTGAACTAAGCACTTGGTTTAGTAATCCATGTGCTTGGTTTGTCGATCTGTCTGCTCAGTTTAGTACTCCATGTCCATGAATTCTAACCTTTTTTTTTTTTTTTAAACCACACAAACTCTATGGGGCTCCACATATTTTAAATCTGGGAAAACTAAACATGGACTGAGAAATCAGATATTTTCTTAAAATCAAGGAACAATTATAAAGCTTACAAGAAAGGGTCAATTAAAAATAAAGCAATTATGAATTACACACATAATAATAGGAGTCTAGAACACTGCCTGTCCAAAAAAGAAAAAAAAAGAAAAACCCGCACACACTAACATTTCATTTGACCGCCTTTAGCTTTGATTATGGCACACAGTGTTGTGGCCAAGTCAGGTGTGAAAATGATTCCTCATGCTCCCAGAACGTCTCTTTCAAAGTTTGAGACCTGAAATATGCCCGTGTCATTGGGGAAGAAAAAAAGCATAGACATGATAACCCGGTCATTCAGTACATTCAGATCATCAGCTGACTTTGTTGCTGAGCCTAGACCTGAGCAACTGACCAACCCCAGGTCATAACACTGCTTCCAGAGGCTTGTACAGTGGACACTATGCGTGATGGGTGCATCACTTCATGTGCTTTCCTTCTTACTTTGTAACACCCATCAGTCTGGAATTGGGTCAGTCTGGACTCATCAGACCACATGCCTTGTTTCCATTGCTCCAAAGTCTAATCTTTATGCTCCCAAGCAAAAGCCTTTTTTTCTGATTAGTCTCACTAACAAGTGGTTTCTTATTGTCACACAGCTGTCAGTCCCAATCATCTGCGCTCTCTTCACCTTGTGTGTGTGTGTGTGTGTAAGTGTGTTTTTGTCAGTGTATCTGAACACTCTTACTTTCACTGTTAAACATAGCTGTGGTATTTGTTTGATTTTTTTTTTCTTTCCATTACGAAGCAACTTCACCAAGTGTCTAACTGAGCTCCATTTATGGTTTTCTTCTTGTTAAGTAATTTTTCCAAATCATATCGAGCAAAATTTCTTAGTTCAAATTGAACTCTGAATGGTGAAGCAAAATTACCCATTAGTCATTGTTCCTTGTTGGATCACCAAAAACACATGGAGCCCAAATAATACCTGCTTTAGTTTTATGCAAGGGTGACATAATCAAGGATGATATTAATATTACATAATGTCTTTCTCCATATCTATTTACCCAATAAATTGTTAATATGGCATATCTTTTTAATCCGCATAATATGAATCCCTTTTTTTTTTTTTTATTATCCATGTGCTGTCAATAGCAGCAACAGTTATCCAAGCTGCTTATGTTACCAGGGTAACGTATATAAAAAAAAAACTATGTCTTTGTTTGTAATGTCACAGGATATTCCAAGTAGAGGAATGTTGTGAAGAAATGTTCCCTGCACATGAGGTGGGAAGCAGATACTGTTTAAAGTACATGATAAATTAAATAAATGAATAAATGATTCTTGAACTCTTTGATTGTCGGTTTTCATGTAGCAGTGTGATACCATGTCTGAAAATATTGCAAGAATATTCAGCACCAGTGCTTTCACTTTTCTTGCACTTTGACCAAGAGCTGAATGTAAGAGCTGTCACTCCATGACGTATGATGTGTATCTAAGAATGCAAAAGTCACTGAAATCACTATCTCGGTCCCGTTCTTTATTCACAGTGGGACAGGCTTGAATTTGTATTGTTGGTGGCAGGATTCGGTCCAGAAGGGAACTATGAAACTAAATCCTTTTGAAGCATTCTGATTAAAATTTATAATCTATTATAACAAAAAAAAATTTGTAAGCAAGAGATTTAGTCTTAACAAATATGTATGCAGTGTAGATCACAGTGTAGGTCACACTGATGCTTCACTCCATAAGCTTAACAAACTGCCAGGAACTGGAAGCAGTTTGGAAATCGGGTAAACATCTCTAATTACACATCCGCAATATTGTTATAGATGAGAATTCCTTTTTCTGAAAGTGCACCTGTAAGAACTTGAACTTTGCTCAGAAAATATATTTTTGCCATCCGTATCAGCACCTGAGAGCAAGACGAAATAAGTCCTAGAACACAAACTTGGTATTAATTTTTTTTTAAACTTTTCTCTGAACCTAATATTAAAGCTCTAACTAAAATGACTTTCTATTAGCTTTGGATTATTCCTCGAGTACGGCTTGAACTGCCTGTGTGTATTTTTATAACCTTACATTAAGCTAACTGCAATTTTTTGCTCATTTGTTTATCTGAACCAAAACATTAATAAATGCAATTCAGAATGCTGCTGCTAGGCCACACACACACACACACACACACACACACACACACACACACACACACACACACACACACACACACACACACACACGGCAATACTCAGCTCACATAACACCCATCTGAGTATGTCATCCTCCATTAATCCAACCTTGTACTTCTTACATTTGAGTATTTCTCTTCTTACATTTGAGTATTTCTCTTCTTACATTTGAGTATTTCTCTTCTTACATTTGAGTATTTCTTTATATGTTGAGGAATATAACTAAATACATTTGTTAGCAACTAGAAATAAGAACATTAGCAAGTACGCATCTTTGGTTGTGAATCCGGGTGGTATAGACCTTTGTCACCTGATGTCATGACCCCTGTCTGCCGTGGTCCCGCCCACTTGTGGACAACAAAAGGACATTACTTCCCTGTCATCAATGCCAAAACCTACATTTAAAACCAAACACAGAAGCACTTTCAGCAAGAAAACACGTGTATCTATAATAAGTTTGTCATTTTAAACCACACTTTCTCTCCTTAACAATTGTAAGTTCAGTTCAAATTGCCTCTGAACCATACTATGCGTGTTCATGACCTACTGTAGCTTCTAACACAAGGGTAAATCCCAAATCCCTGAACAATGGGTTCAACACCCTGAATGTGTCAACTACTTTTAAACTTCATGAATACACCAAAAGTAGAACTTGCATATTTGCAATAAAAAAAGCATTTTAAAATATATTTAATTACTGATGTTACTTCTTTTCTGGTTAACACCAATGCTAATTTAGAGAAAAATCATAACTATTTACAAAATGGCTTCCATGCGTGAGACCACATTGTTTTCTTAATTATGTCAAAATTAATTAATTATTAGATGTAATCAGTTTTTAAATATAATTATAAAATAAGAAAGCTTAAATGATTCACATATCTTTTTATATGAAAAAAAATTAATGTATTCAAATAAAATGTAAAAATTTTATGACATTTTTAAACAAATAAAGAGGGACATCTGACATTCTGTACGTTTTGCATTTTTGCTCTTCGTACAGTGACCTCTGATGCATGCAGGAACAATTTCAAATTGGCAAACATATATATATATTATTATTTATTTATTTATTTATTAAATTTTTTTTTTTGACAATTTGAAACATATATATATATATATAACTTTAACTAAGTTACAGCACATTCCGCTATTGTGATTGACATCTTGGCCACATAACAACAAAAGGTTGAGAAACTGTAGAGAATGGTTATATGGGTATAAGTAAAGAAACTTAAGACATGATGTCTGTATTAAATACAGACTTTTTTTTTATTTACAGAAAAAACAACAACAACTGGGAACAGAATATGGCGGATTTAAACACTGAGTGACATCATACTGTATTCAACATACACACTTGTTAAATTAAAATTTTTTTGTACCTTTAAATCATGGTAGTATAAGTAAGCTTTTGTTTTTTTTAATGTTTTAATAGTGGATGTAATGTAGTAAATTAAATTTGCTTATGGCATATATATATATAAATGTACGTTTTATAATTACCGCAGGGACAGTAATCGCAGAGTAATTGCAACCACCGATCAGGCCAAAGAAATAACCAACGATTCTGTATAATATTATTAATACATAAATGTACTTATTTAAACAATAAAAATTAGCTCAGAAATTAAATCATGAAATGTTTGCTTAGGCAGTAATTGCTAGGAAACCTCTAGCAGACCATTTATTAGACAAAAAACAACCTGCATAATAACAGCTTTTTATATTAAATACGGTAGATAGGTATACATAGTTAAAAGAATGAATAAGCAAATGAATTATATTGTAAGGAAAGAAAAACAAATCCAGTAGGTTAACTTAATTACTGGAATAAAAGTCCCTTCAAAAGTAAATGCATGCAGTTTGGTGTACACAGATTAGATACAACATTAAAACCATCTGCCTAGCATTGTTCAGGTCCCCCATGTGCTGCCAAAAACAGCCCTGATCCATTGAGGCGTGACTCCACAAGACCTCTGAAGGAGTGCTGTGGTGTCTGGCACCAAGATGTTAGCAGTCGATCCTTTAAGTCCTGTAAATTGCGAGGTGGAGCCTCCATGGGTCAGGCTTGTTTTTCCTGCACATCCCAAAGGTGCTCAATTAAATCGAAATCTGAGGAAGCCAAGTCTACACCCTGAACCCTTTCAAATGTTCCTCAAACCAATGCAGGGTGCATTATCCTGCTAAAGGGAGGGAATACTGTTGCCATGAAGGGGTGTATTTGGTTAGCAACAATGTTTTGGGAGGTAGTACATGTCAAAATAACATCCAAATTCATGAAATGCCAGCTTGCTCTCTTCCACAGGCGCACATGATGTAAAGGAATACATGATTCTTCGGGCCATGCCACCTTCTTCCATTGCTCTGTGGTGCAATCTGGTGTTCATTGCCCACTGTAGGTGCTTTCATCTAGGACAGGGGTCAGCAAGGGCACTCTGACCGCTCTGCAGTTACATGGTCCAATAAACAGCACTGAGATAAACTGCATGTTCTGAACCCTTTCTATCATAGTCAATATATTTTTTTCAGCAACTTATTCTACAGTATATCTCATGTGGAATCAGAACAGATGGTCTAGCCTTTGCTCCCCTCATGCATCAGTAAGTCCTGCATGCCCATGAACCTGTTGCCAGTTTACCAATTATCCTTCCTTGCACCATTCTTTGTAGGCAAAAATCATTGCACATCTTGCAAGCCATGTCGTTTAGGCGAGGCACTGACCCAATCGTTTAGCCAATACCATTTGGCCCTTCTCAATGGCGCTTCGATCATTACACCTCCGATTAGAGCGGGCACATTTCAATATCAAAAAAGGAGATTATTGCATATATTGAACGCCTATGTGCTTCAACGTGCCATCAAATGTACTGTATACTAATGTTGAATTCGCAGTCTTGTAAACCATACAGTACTGTACATCATATTTTCCACGATTCTTTATTTCTCATGCGGTTCAGGTCTCCAAGTGCATGTGTATGCATTACATACGATTCTCCTCATTAGCATGTCTGAGAGAAAATATCATTTGCTAATTAGTTGTAATTCCAGCTGTGGAGAATTTTCTCCCTGTAAATCACGTTAACCGTGACATTTTCCATGCAGAGCTCTGCACAACACACATTCCTGTTAAGTTTCTGCTGTGCTTTGGAATGGACAAGTGGATTTCACCAGGATAAGCACAGAATGTTAATGTGTCTGTATTCCCTGGGTGTTCGTAAATGTGTTTTAATGACGAGGATGTCTTTTCCTCCACAAAATGTAAGCCCTTAGTGTTGGGTATCCTCGGTTTGACTTCGCCAAAGAATGTGCATTCTTCGCCATGACAAAACTGTCAAAGTGTTAATATTTAAATGTGGGATAGTCCATGAGTATGGGAGAAAAGCACTGCACTGTACTGCAATGTTTTTTTTCCGGCTAAAAGAATAAAATGTAAGCAACGTGTATCCCAAAGCGTATCCCGTGTATCCTTTTTTTGTGATCAAGAAGGACACAAAGCAACTGAAAAACACTAAAGTGTTAAATTGAATATAGTAACTGGAGAAGGACCCCAGATGGTCTCTGAACACAATTTGTGTGAATTAAACTATAACTCAACCCACATTATAAATGAACCACCAGCAGCACCAAGGCCACACTGACAAAATCAAATAGCTAAAGGGAAAGATGCTGCATAGTCAATGCCATTTAAGGCTATTGTTAAAAGGATGGTATGCTTGCTAGAATTTCAGATGCATGATAGGATACAATTAAGCAGTTGAAGGTTAATTTATAAGCACAATCAAGGAGTCAGGTCAAAAGCATCTGAACAGTATAGCTCAAATCCTTAACCACAGGTCCACAACCTGTTACAAGAAAGGAGTTAAATCCCAAAAGGTCTTGTTCACACCTAAATTAGAATGTTCATTAGTATATAGTCTTGTCATTATATAGTTGCTAGACACTTCTGTGCAGCCAATAGATTGGTTGTACGAGGTGGTATCAAAGAGATCAGAAAGACCTTCAATGAGCTCAACCCTCAAAAATGCCAAAACCATTCAGCGATTTGTGCTTGATGATCGTCGGATAACTCCTGCACCCTCCCTACTTGCCAGATAATAATAAAGTATTAATAGGTAAGTACTGTAATAAAGTACTCTCTTGTAAACAGAGTTCATCTCGAAACGTTTTGATACCACCTTGTACCACTTGAAGGATGGATTGAGGCTCTGCTATAAGTAGAAATTTCAGCTAGAAGAACATTATACTGGTTAAAGCATTTAGGTGAACACTTCTTTTGAATCAGGTTGCTTGAAGATATGTTAGAGTGTAGAAAGAATAACCGAACTTATGTGGTTTCATTGTTCAACCACAAGTTGCTTGATTGGTTAAGACTTTTCTTGTTAATATTGATTCATTACTTACTTATTAACATGTGGGTTTTAGATCGGAGACCAGTTATACCAAAAAATAAGCTGTGGAAATTTTCTTTGTTTACCCTAGATGTGCTAGGCATTGCAGAGAACAACTATGATTGCACAAAACAACATTAAAACAACTAAAATTGCAAGAGAAGTTAAAATTCCTACAGTAGAAGATGATGCAACTATCAGAAGAGTACAGAGTTTTCATGCACTGTATTGTTAAGTGTCATGTCCTGGTTATGGATGAGGTATAGACTAGTCAATACACAAGGAGACATGATCAAGGGAGACATTGAGTCATAACCAGTGTTGGGTGTAACCAGGGGCATTTCTAGGATTTTCAGTTAAGGGGGGCTCAGCCCCCATAGATGTTTAACACATATTTGGCTTGTTCAGA
>JAQQZT010000004.1:6861798-6877897 GCA_030068275.1 Clarias platycephalus | reverse complement strand
ACCCAGAAAAATGACCCAACAGCGGCAACCCAGCGTTTGGGTAGAAAAAACAACCCAGCATTTTTTAGAGTGTACATATGAGCAGTTGAGAGTTAAGGGCCTTGCTCAAGGGCCCAATGAGGGCAACTTGAGAGTCATGGGATTTGAACCTGAGACCTTCTGAACTGAAGTCCAATGCCTTAACCACTTAAGTGACCCCTAACCAGTGAGGAGTCAGTTGGGATGAAATGGTTTTATCTGGGGAACAGTAAAACTTAGACTAAATTTGTGGATGAAAGGAGAACTTAAAACAAGAAAGAAGCCAAAGAAGGTTTGTTTTTGCTAAAAGTAACATCGAAATAAACGAATAAAAAAAAGACCGAACGTGGTTTTATTACTACATGTTTGTTAAAAGGCTGGCTTTGATAATTTAGAACATGAATTAGCAAAATGAAAAGCAAGAGAAATGCCAGTCATCTAACTTAAAACTGCTTTTTGTGTATCACTGAGGCTGCTTAAACCCTAATAATAAACTCTAAAAACAATAATCTGATATTATTTAGAAGTGTTTGGTTGGTCGGGATGCCCTGCATTAGTTGATGTGTAGAACAATAGTGATTGGCCCCTCTACAAGTTCCTGAGTTTAAGAAGCAATACCTGAAAGCAGGGGTAAAAAAAATATAATAAAAATCACTTTAGAGAACATATTCACTGTGGGTGGCCAATGACAGGACCTATATCCAAAGAGCTTCTGCATTGTTTCAAGAGCCATGCTAGAATTTCAGAGAGCATCTTGTGTCATTGTATCACTTTCCAATCCGTTTCGGGTTTCAAGATGACAGCCAGTCCTTTGCTTCTTGAAAATAAAAGACCCCTTTTTTTTCATTTCGGTCACTTTTCAAATAAATTCAGTTGAGTGTGTAATCTGAGCAGGGGCTTTGGTGTGAGCTGCAGCTCTGGCAGTCAGCTAGGTGGACTGATGTGTTTTTCTCCAAAACTATAAAGGCTGAGACAATTCTATTACGTGAGCAAATTCTGTAATGTCTGCGTAAAATGGTTTCAACTAGATGTTCTTTTGTAGCTCTATTAGGGCTACAGTCACAAAAAGAGATTGTATTTATTATGGGCTCATTTTCCTGACAGAACTACACTGCACAATTATGAGATAAAATGAAAGTTCATTAAAAATGGCAAGTAAACAGAAACTCTGAGGATTTAAATATGCTACAGCTGCAACTTCTTACTTACAGTATAAGCCATGTAGCCATGTATATGGATTCTGTAATCCATGTATATGGATTCTTTAGGTTTACTATTATGTAGATCATACGACCACCTCTCGTCTGCTTATGTACAGCAGGTCCAGGAATATTATGAATGATGTTAAATTTTGTAATTTTACCCAGTCTCTGAAGGTAAAATGTCACTGTGATTTGTGTACATAAAAACATATGATGTGTGGAATCATGTGGCAGCTGCACTAGACAGCATGCAGATAAAACATTTTATGCACTAATCGGAATGGTTAAACAACACTAACACCATACTCAGGACTGGGACTTTTAATTGTATGAGAGTAAAAACAAACTTTTTTTTTTTTCATACTCCATATAATCCCCTGCCACATTAATGTACTTACCCCAGCATTTCACTAGTGTTTCATATCTGAAATACTGGTCTCCCAGGATCTCCTTTAGTGCAAAAACATTCTGGTTTGATCACCAGAACTGTTCTGTTTTTGCAGAACAATGCATGAGCTCATGCTGCCCACCACACCACTTGCACTTTACAGTAACGCGACAGGAATTTATTGCCACGCCCCAATACAATCTTGACCTTGTACCAAGCCATCTCCATATGTTTGCGTCTGGCTAAAACAATTGGTTAAGAGCTAGTTTGTAAATGTATTCTCCATTCTAAAATCTAATTTAATAATTTGTAAAGTATGCTCGCCCTATCATCCAGAGATCGTGAGTTCGATTCCCGGGTGATGCTGTAACCTCTCGCAGCCGGAGGTCTAGGGAGAGCTGATTGGCCGACCTCTCTCAGATGGGAGGGATGAGAGATATTTAGTGCTCCCACATTAATCATGGCTCTACAGCCAATCAGGGGCGTCTGTGAGCTCATGCAAGCGGAAGGGGCAGATAGCGCTGTCCTCCGAGTGTGTTACGCCGCCTCCAACGGTGCGTGAGCAAGCAGTTCGAAAAGATGCAATCGGCTGGCATCGCGTGGTTCGGAGGAAATGCATAATAGTCTTCGGCCCTCCCGACTGAGTGGTAGTGGGAGCCTTAATGTGGGAGCCCCCTAGTGACGGGAAGGAATTGGACACAAGAAATTTTGTATGCTCCAGTGGTAGCACCTCCTCCAGCCATTCCACAAATTCCACATCTTTTTTTTCTGAAGCAGTACTGATTGGAATGAGCTGCTGATAGAATACAGATAAAAAGTTCAGAGAGAGAGTTATACTGTATTTGTACATGTATACTTAGTTGTACATATGCACAAATCACTATAGGGCAACCTTTTAAAACACCATTAAACAAGAAACAATTTTTAAAAATAGTTTATTGACAGAAGCAAAAACTGAGGCATGCTACTTAGCCCAATATCTGAAACATCACTCCATCAGCATCACTCAAAGAACAGAGAAGCAATGTCGTAATAGAGATTTCAGTCCAACAGCAACTTGGGCTGCCAAACTTCCAGCCAAAAATTATTACAAACTCAGTGCTGTCAAAAAAATATGTTTTATCATACATCAATAATAAATCTTTTGTAGGACATGGTAGTGCTTACTTACCGCGCTCAGAAGATCATTCCCAATTTCTTCTGCTGCAAATTACTGTAATACTAACATTTCTCGAGAATACTGATCAGAGGAGCTTCAGTTCAAACTGAAAGTCGGATGAGGAATGAGTAGAAGTTATAATAAATGATTAAATATTAAACTAAATATTTTTCTGACTTTTAAGAGTTAGAAAAGTAAAAACACAACTATGGTCCAACCAGCTGCAACATCAGCTTCTTCTCTTGTTCTTGCAAAGTAAGGACAATTTTTATTCTTTCTACATATTTTCTCCTCCCATGTCCCTTGATGGGCTCTGCAGCTCCGTGCTTTTTGTAAATAAGTGAAACTAGCAAGTGTGACAAAGTTACTAGAAGAACTCTTATTCTCCAGCATGCTCAGTAAAACCTAACAGCTGTTTTACTTACAGTATTGTGCAAACATCTTGGGCACATAAAAAAAAAAAATGCCATCAGCAAAAATACCTTTGAAAAAAACATTCCTAAAAGAAACACAGTCAACATTTGGCATGAAAATACATTGCTTGAAAATAATCAATACTGTTAGATACAGATTGGTGCCATTTTATAACAGCTAGAAGGCTTTACTGAGCAAGCTGGAGAATAGCTTTTCTTCAACCTATGGCTGCTATTAAAAAAGTTGGACCATTCTGCAAATCTTTAGCGCTGTACTACCATAGAAGCTTTGGGGTTTAGCTGCATTTTTACAAGCATCATTTTTGCTTTGTTTAGCTCATAATTCCTGAACCACTGAATTATTTATTTATTTATTTATTTATTTATTTCAGCCATAGCTAGCCTGCTATCGCTAGTAACAAGCTAAGTCTTGCTGGAGTCCCTGCTTGCAGTCACTGCATAATGTATATGTTTTTAAAGCATTACATCTCTCTCCCTCTCTCTCTCTTGCTAGACGTTACTCCTAAGATATCAGTGATCCTGCTTGCTTTTCCCCTTCAGACCTGACTGATCCATCATGATCCCCTACTTCTACTAGGAGTAACCTAAAAGTATCTTTCAGATATCTGCTGCTAACAGTGACCTGCTAACATGGATAGCCTGGAGATCACCATGGAATCATTGTGGATGATACAGCATCCTAAACACTGTATTGCCAACCCCCTGAACCCCCAAAAAGTTTGCTTTTCAAAGTTCTTGAATGTTCCATAACTAGGTTTTCAGCGTAAGGATTACTAGAAATGTTTAAAAAAAAAATTAAAAAAAATGTAATAATATAGTGTGATAATATGCTTTAAGTGATAAAGGGAGCTGAACATTTTGCAACGATAAACATAAAAATAAATGGATACAATTTATTATTTATTCTGCAATTTAAAAAATAATAATAAATAAGTTTGCCCACTGGTATAATAGAAATAAAACATTTCAGGGTATACTGTTATTGTAAACTAATCCAATAATTTAATATATTTTATACAGACCTGAGGCAGGACTCGAACTCTGACCCTGGAGGTGACGGGCGACAGCGCTAACCACTACGCCACCTTTTAACCATTTCATTACATACTTAGCTTTTGTTTTTGAGAGAGTTACAAGCTTTTGCATTCAAAAGTATTATTTCAGTCCCTGGCATCCCTGCTTGTGAAATCACTTCATCCTTATCCAAATATAATTTTTGAACATTATCCTCTAATTTGTGACAAACACCATTTGATCCACACGTTCTCAAAAATCAGAACGAATCAGATCATTGCATGGTTATTTCGGCTTTACGCGTTCGGAGGGACTCCATTGTGTTTGCAGGGCTTCATGTCATGTGGCATTAGATGCCCAGTAATAACTGGAAGCACAGCAGCTGTCGATATCCCAGCCAGCCAAGCACTTGTGAACATTTCCACACCAAATTACAGCTCAGGTTTGCCTTGACAGCATCCTGGCAACTCAACGGCCCTGGATGGAAATAAACCGATGAGTCCAGAGAAATAGGGAGTGTCTTCGAAGATGAGCAAGTTGTTAAAAAGTTATTTGCAAGCCGAGGGAGGGAAGGAGAGAAAAGCAGAGAATGGAAGAGGGAAAAAAAGAGCACCTGCAAAAAAAACAACTGAGTCACTAATGTTTCAAATATAATCCTATGGCCATCACGTCTCATAAACAGGTTTCCCCTAGAGAGCAAAGGTTTTACACATCAGGAAATAAACAGGAAACAGCAGGCAGCCGCAAGTGTTGATAATGCATTGGCTTTTAATGATATCTTTGTGTATTGGTGTTGGCTTTAGTGGATTGGGAAATCATTGATCTATAGTTGCCTTTCTGGATTACAAGTTAAGCTGACAGGGAACACTGACACTCTCTTATAGCTTGGCTCCCGTCTTTTTCTCTCAGGCTTTCTTTTTTAGACTATAACTACCTGAAGCTACTAAACTTGTTGAGTTGCAGCACTGAAGGCCTTGATCAAGTTTTAGAATAGCACCCGCAAGAGAAATGCTGGATAGCAATAAAACATGAATATAGCACAAGCTTTTTTGGTAGCTGGGTTCTTTTTCTTCTTTTTTTACCCAGTGCAGTGTGGACACTAGAAACCTCAATAGACTGTCACTACTACACACTAGTTCTCAGCAACTACTTGTTGTTGTTTAAACATGCAATACAATTGTACCTGAGACAATCTAATGGATCTGTTGCACACCTGACCTATGCAAATAAAGTGAAAACTAATGGGAGTTTATTATCTGTGGAGGGTGCGCATATATAGTGTGTATTTGTATGTAATGTTGTTGTCTATTACATAATTATGTTTTTTTTTTAAATAAAGCTAAACAAACTAGTAACCAATACCGACACGTAGTTAATATACTGTATTAAAAAAAATAATAAATGCTGTACATATTCCTTCATTTATCTTCTGTACCATTTATCCTGTATACAGGGTTATGGGGGTCTGGAGCCTCTCGCAGATATTTTCAGTACGAGGCAGGGTAGACCCTGAATGGGGTGCCAATCCAAGTGGACACACACTAAAATGATCATTTACACATTACGGGCAATTTGGGAACGCCAATTAATAAAGTCTGCATGTCTTTGGACTGTGGGAGGAAACTGGAGTACCCAGAGGAAACCCACCATCACCGGGAGAACATGCAAACTCCATGCACACAGAGTCAAGGTGGGAATCGAACCCCGACCCTGGAGGTGCAAGGTGACAATGCTAACCTCTAAGCCACTGTGCTGCCTATATGAACACATCATTCACATTTTCCATCCTTGCTATTTAGAACACACAGTACACAACATAAGCAGGGACTTGAGCATGGCTTAAAATAGACAATAATATATCCGGATGTTTTTTTTTTTCACTGAGTGTGTGTTTTAATGTGTATGTGAATTAGTGTTGTGTTTATATGCCCAGTGATTCATAATTGCAATGATGAGTTACAGACAGTAGTACCAGAAGTGTCTAAAAGTGAATAAATCTAATGCTCTTAATCAGGACCTTTACAGTAATGCACCAAAATCTTATTTATTATTTTTTCCCTTAACAGATAACTTATAGCCATATTGCCTCCATAATATAGTAGTAGTGACAAGTATAAGTCTAAACACTCCCAGACAAGAGACACACAACTTTCAGTTTATTGCATCATTTCCAATTCTCTATAAACATAAAAATGCTGGCGATAACATTTCTATTCCTGACTGTCCACTTCTCAATCACTGAACAGAAAATATGTACACAAACACCATTACCATCACCGTTGAAATTATTTGTACCACAGGTTGAGAAATTTCTGTCCAATAAACAATACACTGAGGTGCAAATTCAAAGTGCTCACTCTCCAATATTTTTCCAATAAAGAGTGTAAAGCACATTGACCTTAATATGGCCTTCCTTAAATCGAACCTGGTGCCCTAATAATTACTTCATTTACAAATTGTCGTCTTCTCTCAATACCTCTGCTGCTAAGTGATGAATAGGTGGAGAGCGGCCGCTGAATGATAACTGCCCTCTGGGAGCTGCATATGGAGGAGACTACAACAGATGAAGCATGTCAGGCATTTAAACTCCATCCATCTAACTATCCATCTGCTATATCTTTTATTAAAAGAGATTTTATCCACAATTTCACTCCCCATCCTGCTTAAATGGACCAGACCATATTCTACAGCAACACATTCATTACGTTTATTGTAATATACCTAATCACCACATAGACAAACAATATCTATGGTGACCAGAAACCAAAGTAGCCGCATCTTTTAAAAGTAGTCACCTCATTAAGCAGCATTTTAAGCCAAAAGGTCACCTTGGCAGACATCACACAACACTACTGCTAAGTAATTTACCTCGGGATGAATTTCAAATTAGCAGCAACTATTTTCTTTCTCTAAACACTGCTTTGGGGGTTTACCATGATTAAAAAACATCAGAGGACTTGAAGGAGGAGGTGTATGCACTGCTTTTATTTACTTACACATATATAGCAGGTACAAATTATGACAGGCATGCCCCAATGGGAAGAAGAGGAAATATTTCATTAGAGAACATTTATTCAGTATGACTACTCATGAAAAAGAAGGAATTATCAGTTCTTGCCTGTAGTTGGTGGTGTAATGTACATCTCCTGTATCCTGTAAGAGCAGAGATATCCCAGATACAATGTTACTCAAGTAAAAGTAGAAGTCCTCCCTTTATATTTGTACTCGAGTAAAAGCCCAAAACTACTTACCCTTAAAATATAAAAGAATAAAGTGTATTTAAAAAATACACTTTAAGTGATAGTAAAAGAGTACTACACCCACTGTTGTTATACAACACATCTCCATGAACAAATGTATAGCGGTATCTTGGTATGCTAATTTAATCCATTCTGGAGACAAGCTCTTAAGGCAAAAATTCAGATTGCGAAACGCATTTTCTCATAGAAAATAATATAAATGCAGATAATCCATTCCAACCACCAAAAATATTTTACCAATATTACCAACTGCCAACACTATACTGTAAAAACACATGTTTTTGCACATAACAGAAAAGACATGTAAATGAAGTAAAATATAAAAAATGGACATTAAACCTCACTTATCCTTAATTTATGATTCCCCTTGGCTAGGATTCCTGTTTTACAGTAAATACAAAGTTGAAAGTGGATGCCTTTTATCTTGCTACTGTCCTGAATAACATTATTGGGACCACTCTCACTCAGTCAGCCACTCATCTTCTATACCGCTTTATCCTGTATTCAGGGTCGCTGGGGGCCTGGAGCCTATCCCAGGAGACTTAGCGCACAAGGCGGGGTACAGGCAAACATGTTTAAGCCAGCATTCATGTTTAGGCGCTTGCATGCTAAGACAAATTTTCCCCAAAATTTCAGTTCTTAAGGTGAAAATCTGTGAGGAGCCACTGTAGTTTAGTTAGAAGTACATATATTTGCTGTGGTATGTAGTAAAGTAAAGAGCAATGTTTGTCAGTGCATAAAAGTGCACTAACAAAGTACTTACTTAAATGTACAGCATTTAGTTACCTTCCATCTCTGTTGATAAAAAATAGCATATCATTAAGCTTTAGATATTAATATTTATATAGTTTGCTAGTGTAGGTATCAGTTCATTAAATAGGATTCATCAAACACAAACTGGTTACATAAATCAGGTTGTCTTATACTAGCACTTTGTTCAAAGTGTGACTCAACCTCTGTTCATCTTCAAATTCAGACAGTTAAGCAGAATATTCAGTAAGTATTTGGTAGCTTCAGAATAAACAATTGATGAAAAATCCACAGACATATTTCATACAGAACAGGTTTGGTTCTTTGTGAAACGTCTGGTGATGTGAAGAATTATGCGATCGTCTTCACTGAGATAGATAAACAAAAAAGTGCTGTCTTGGAATTTGGCTAAAATAAGGCACCTGAGTGGGCAGCTGCTTTCTAATCGGGGATGGTTCCTGGCTCAGAAAATGCAGCCTACCAAGACAGCTGCCTTCTGAATGGAAAACACTGAATGCTTGGGGATCCTCCTGATGGCAGGTGTGCATGTGGGCATATAAATAAGGAATTGAGGCAATGTACCAAAGAATAAATGTACCCTAGCTATTTTATTGGTCTTGTTGCTCTTGGCTCAAAACAATCTGAACATCATCTCTATTTTGCTGTCTATCTGCATAAGTAAAAGAAAGGTTTTATCTGTACATTGGTCTGACTCACTCTCTCAATTACATATTTTACCTTTCATACAGTATATTGGGCGACCCGAAACCAGTCTGAGAAGATTTTCTGTCGGTCCAGTCACAGCATCATGCAAAACTGGAACTTTGCCAGTCGTTAGGTATTTGCCTGAAGTTAAAACTGCACTGCGAAATTATGTGCAGTTTTATGCCAGATTACAAACTTGTCAGCGTTTTGACAGCGTACTGCACATGCGTTAAACTGTGGGCGCATCTTAAATCGATCGCGGGACAGAATTTAATGAAACTTTTGCAGCACTTGGATATCTTATTATAAGTGAAATCAAAATGTTGAGTAAAACCGAATTATGTGCCGAATTTATAATTTCAGTTTAAAATAAGCTACTAATCAGCTACCTGCTTAATGTAAACAAAGACCTGCAATAATAGATATAGTTAGAAAATCTCAACTGAATATCTTAAGTGGAATTACCTAATATTTTCACAGCTGAACTGGTATAAGTATATACTGTATATACTATTAAGTATATACTGGTATAAATAATTTTAATGCACAGGAGTCATTTTAAAACAAAACTTAATCTTAATCTGATCTACTTTTTCAATTTCTCATCTGGGATTCACTCTCCGATTACTGAACAGGGAGTGTATTTGGCTGACGATGAAAGAAATACAAGATACCATATGTACATGTCTGCCGTACAGAAAGCTTCAACCAGTACATGAGCTTCAACCTAAAATCACTGATTAAATTAAAGCTGATCAGATTATTTTTAGCTTTAACCTAGTAACACTTTCCACAAACTTTTTACAGATAAATGGTGGGTTCTTATACTAGTGATCTATAATAAAAAATCTTAAATCTTAATAGGTGTGAATTCCTTTTTTACATTTTCATAAAACAATGCTTGTATATGTATTTGTGTTTGTGACTACCAGGCATGAGGATAGTGAGGAAGGGGTAGTTGGGAAGTGCATTGGTATGCAGTAGAGGTGACTGTGCCTGTCTCCAGCACACACTCAGAGCATCTCTTCCTTTACATCCAGATCAAGGTCTTGTCAGAGCTGAGAGTGTGTATAGTAAGTGTGTGCTACCATATTGAGGAAAATGTTTCCTGGGTGAGATTGTTGACAGATTAAGTTTTTCTTTGCCATCTGCAGTACAGTATATACGTCTCCTTCTGAAAGTACTGTAACAGAAAGGCCGATTAATTTGTTTTGATATCCACCAAGACATCTGAGTTTAAGATCGAAATATAAACATGAGAAGATCAGTAAGAGTTTCAACATGTATTTTTTGATATTTAAATCTAGATGTCTTAAACAGCTTACAAAATGGTACAGTTTGTGTTGGTACATAACTGTTTTTGTTGTTAGAAAGGATAAAACAGCATGAAGATTAGAGAGTTGTTAATGGAACAAAGGCAAGCTGTTTTGAAGCTCAGAAAAATAAGTAATTACAATGACACAAGCTTTGGGTATTGCCGGTATAGAAATTTGGAAAATCTTCAAACAGCAGCTGTGACAGCTGTAGTGAAAAAAACAAAAAAACAACCTCTGCATCACGAGGGAAAGGAGAAGGTATCACAGTCCACAGTTCAAAATATATATTTTTTTCTCTGAGAGCAGAAACGTAAAGGCCTTAACACAAGAAGCAAACGACCCACTAGCATAATGAATTGAAGAACCTGTTTGAATAGCCATCACCAAAAAAAGATGAGCCAAAACCAAGATTAACCTCTAATAAAGTGTGCAGAAAGAAAACTCTGATCCAACTATGATCCAATACATACCTGTACATGCTTATCGATAAAGCATGATGGACATGTGGTGGAATGCCATGACTTGAGATTATACTTGTATGGCTGCTTCTGGGGCTACAGTACATGATGGTAGCATGAATTTGGAAGTCTACGCGAACGTTCTGTCTGCCAATTTACATAGAAAGTCATCCATTCTAATTGGGAAGAATGTCATTATGCAGCAAGAAAATTATGCCCAAAAAACACTGCCAACACAACAAAGGATTTTATCAGGGGAAGAAGGATTTAGACTGGCCAAGTCAATCAGCAGAGCTTAGCTCAACTGAGCATGAATTAGTTTTCACATTGTGAGAGTAACTTGAAGGGAGGACAAGCCCCAAAACAAAATACACCTAAATGAAGTTATGGTGAAGTTAAGCCTAGAAAATCGTCACAAATTAAGAATGATGCTCGATGATGACAGCAAAGGATATGCAACCACATGCGAGTATTATTTAACTTAAAATGCCCTTGCTGTTCCAATACATACTGTACAGTCATGTTGAAAAGTTCACAAGTACACCCTCTTTTGATTCTTTTGTGTGAAAGCATAATAAAAAATCATCTGATCATAGTGGGTATTAATATTTGACAAATACAGCCTCAGACAAAACAAAACACTTTTTTTTTTTTACACTGTGTCATTATTTATTTAACAAAAATGAAACCAAAAAAAAAACAAAAAAACATGGGCAATACCCCAAGTACCCCCTTACTGCTTCCTCAGGATTTAAGAGGGTAAGTTGCAGCCAGGTGCTGCTAATCACCAGCCATTGATTAATTAATTATCACCTGATGTGTGCAGACTTATTTAAAAGCAGAGTGTTTTTTTTTTTTTTTTTTTGCAGTTTTCTGGTCTGGAGCATTCAGGTGTGCGTTAAAACAACAGAGAGAAGCAAATGTTGATTGAAATCAATTTGGAAAGGGTTATACTGTAAAACCCTTTCCAAACAATGTGGAGTTCAATGTTCTACAGTGAGAAATATTATTCACAATTGGAAAGCATTTAAGACATTTGCCAGTTTTGGATCATGCAACAGAATGATGATCTGAAGCCTACCAGGAAATCTTCATCAGAATGTCTGAAAAATAAAAGAATCATGGTTTTGGAATGCTAATTAAAGTCCAGAGCTTAACCCAGTTGTAACACTGTGGGGCAATGGGTGAACTGTGCATTAGCAAAAGCCCCAAAGCCTCAATGAACTGAAGCAATGTTGTGAAGAAGAATGGACCGAAATTCCCTCAATTACCTCCCAAATGATGTGAGATTGATAGTCATACAAGAAACAATTGCTTTGTAATTACTCCTAAAGGTAGATCTACAAACTATTGAAGACAATTTTCTTTTTGTTAATTAAATAATGCCAGGTTAAAAAAAAAAGTTATAATTTGTTGTTCACCCAAGGTTGTATTTGCTTTATACTAAGACCTGCTATGATCAGATTATTTTCATTGTTTTTACACTAAATCACAGAATTACAAAAGATTATACTAACTTTTAATTGTAACTTTTGACGATAACTGTAACTTTTTTTGGGTGGGGGCAGTAGGCGTCTGTAGGTAAAAGACAGTTGATAGTCCAGGGTTACTACCTCAGGCAGTGACTGAAGGTGTAATCTCAAAATTGTCTACGGAGATCATAAGATCCTGATGAGGGATGAATCACCTGGGCTGGACAGCAGGTCAGTTTTGCTGAGATTAGTTTTCAGTTGCCATCCAAGATGAGATGTCTGCCATACAAGCTAGGGTTCAAGTGGAAACATGAGTGTCTGAGGGAGGAAAGGAGAGAATGATTTGAGTGAAGAACCAAATAGTAAGACCAAGTACTGATTCTTGTTGAACACCAATCGAGAGTCTGCATGGAGCAGATGTGGATCCCTTCCCATCCTGTCACCTCAGGAAACCATTGCAATGCTGTGCCAGAATTTCCAAGGCTCACAAAGATGAAAAAGAGAATCTTGTCATTTTCAATGTCAAATGCTGCTGCGAGGTCCAGGAGGATGAGGACAGATGGCAGTTTGGCTGTTCTAGCAGCATGGAGCTTCTCAGTAACAGAGAATTTTAGAAAGAAAAGTGATACCATCAGATAGTTGCTGATGTCTGCTGGATCCAGCCTGGGTTTCATGAGGATGGGAGTAACCCTTGCCTTCTTAAATGCAGCTGGAACATGAATAGATGCTATGGAAAGGTTAAGGATAGTTGTGATGAAGAGGAAGAGGTCTCGTGAGATGGCCTGGAGCATTGTGGACTACTTTATACTCTTCGATTGCTGCACAGCACATCTGATAGCCAAGGAGCAGGGCAAGAAATCTTTCTTGGTTTAGAAGACAGAGGACACAGGCAGTCCATGGACAAAGAATGCAATGAAAGAAAAGTATCTGTGGCTATGTTTAATTGTAAAGAAGAAAATGAGTTAGGGTCTGGGAGGGTTAATAGGGTATAGGAAGACAGGCGAAGGGGAGAAATGTTGGTTGTAGGTTTCAGATGAGATAGGAAGGGTGATGTTGTTGATGGATACCAGGTCCTGATCAGAGGTGTAAATTGGGATGGCAATAACGTCTGTAGCTGAAGAGGGCAGAAACCAGTTCCAGGGAACTCCCTCTCGTGTGTGTGGGAAGGCAGCTGTCCGATGAGAAGGAATTATGAAATGGGAGGGAAAAAAAGAGCGTTGGAGGAGTGGTTAAAGTCGAACAGTCAGAGGAGTGGTGTGAGAAGGGACAAGACTACGAAGCATGTCAAGAAAGTGGGAGGGTGGTAGATAACAATTGTGTAGAGGTTGATTGGAGAGGTGACCTTAACACCATGAAATTCAAATGATAAAATGTTGAGATTAAACAGGGGGGAGGTGTGAAGGACCACCTTTTAGATTGCACAAATGATCAAACCATGAGGCAGATGGGCTACAAAATCAGATCACATCATGTTCCAGATTGAATAAAAAAAAAAAATCCATGACCTTCCAAATCAATTATTTCGTTCATGATTTTAAATTCTATAGAGATGGTGATTTTTTTTCTTTTTTCTTTTTTATGAATAAGCAGCTACTTTTGCTGTTGTCAATGTGACTGTTTAAGTATCTCAAATTGGAATACTGGGTACTATTGACTCATGTTTAGGCCTGATTTTGTTTTAAAGAACTGTTCAGGGGAGAATGCTCGAAGGAGCAGGAGAAAGAAAGAAGAAACAGACAAGAAGGGGAGAGAGAGGGTGGAAAAAACATGGGGAGAACATGTTGGACAAAAGAAAATTCCAAAGCGAGATGAAACGACTTCCTGCATCACCTCTCGTCCACGTGTACACCACACAAACACACAACTATACCTCACAGAGGTAAAAGAAGAGAAATGACCAAAGCCTGCAGAAATGACAGTGACAAAGGACAGCATTTCACATGCATTTGCACCACCCACACCGTACACACACCCTTGCCTCATTCTCAATATATGCAGCACAGAGCAGTGCATCAGATTGAGAAGTGGTTTATTTCACACAAGCACTCTTATCCAGCTCCTTATGCAAAATGAAGTGTGCAGATTTGTCTTTCTATAGCTCTCTTGCAACACAGAAAAGCACACTCATCCCCAACACAACACAAGCTCAACCTCCACAGTGAAATGCTCCAGCACCCTGCTATAGGATCTTTACCAAAGAGGATGATCTCCATTAAACATGCTAGTAGTTAGGTTTATTTATTTACTGTAGTAATTTTATCCCACATAGACGTTTTATTATGGTAATCTATTATATTACCATAATATACCATAGCATTGCTGTGATACTTCAAACAACACCATGGTAGGCACTATAGGACTTATTAGGACACTATAGGATGTAGTGTAGCACGTCAGAGCGTAACATGATAGCACTAGGGCGTATACAGTACTTCTGTGAATAGCATGGCACTTATTGGGTATCACAGTGACTATCAAAGTTCATATCTATTATGGTATGTTCGTACATACTATTCTATATTAGATATTTTACTACATACTTCTAGATTAGGTTCAACTTTATTGTCGTCGTACAAAGTACTGTACATGTACATAGAAAATGAAATGCAGCTTGCATCTAACCAGAAGTGCATACATGGCCTATTTACAATAAATAATGTGATAAATGAGGGTATGGGTCCATATGTACAGGGGCGAGATGTATAGAAGGTTCAGTAGGTAATATGGATACTGTATGTTATAAGTATCATGATATTCACTAAAGTATTGTATATTAATCTTAGGGGATTTCCTTATTGGGTAAAATGGCATTGCAGGGGTTACTCTATAAATATTACCATTATTCTACTGTAGCATATAGTTTTGCATGTACCTGGTATGTATCCCTTAGTACCATACTATAGTATATGTACCAAAGTACAACCGTAGAAACATGTACAACTACCACTGTACCAGCAAATAAGTAACACGGTACTGTCAAAAATAACATGGTACTATATACAGTACTGTACCTGCATCATGGTATACACTGTAGTGCAGTGGTACAGGTATACAGTACCATTTGTGTTTTTTACAGTACTATTGTGCTATATACCTGTACCTTGGTAGAGGCAGGTCATGGTTATGGTTGTTCTAGAGATTATACCAGGAACACTGTGTGAGTGATAAGAATACATCTAAAATTAAATGTTCTCATTACCGCGGTGCTGCTTCAATGTTCTTGTGCTTTCTATAATTTTAAACAAAAGTAAAATTAACTGATCCGCAAGTAACTAATTAGCGCCCTATATGTTTCCAGGTGAATGTACAGTACGTCAGGTAAGGAAGGAAGGAATAAAATGATGTTTATAGAGCAATAATCTCTGCCAAGACTGACACTTCAGGCACTTTTTTTTTTTATAACTGTTTTTGTGTAAAACAACTGCTATACAAGTTCCTGTGTGCAAGCTGTCAACAACATGCAGTATCTGCATTTTAGAAACACAATATTTGACATATAGAAACCTTGACATACAGTCCATTCATTCATCTTTTGTAAGTGCTTTATCCTGGGCGGGGTGCGAAAGAAAAGTTATTATACAAGTTTTAATTTTTGCCTTAACAGTGCACTCAATTTTATACAGAAATACATTAGCATACATTACATAAGGTATAGTGGCTCAGTGAAAAGCATTATTGTCTTGCACCTTCAGAGTTGGTGGTTTGAATCCTGCTTCCAGTCTTTGTTTGTGGAGTTTGCATGTTCTCCCTGGGCATAGGTTTCTTTTGGGTACTCAGTTCCCCCCCAGAGCCCATAGACATATGTTGTGGACTAATTGGTGTTTCCAAATTGCCCATAGTGAATGATGATTTTGTGTGTGTGTGTGTGTGTGTGTGTGTGTGTGTGTGTGTGTGTGTGTGTGTGTGTGTGTGTGTGTGTGTGT
>JAQQZT010000004.1:6845180-6861698 GCA_030068275.1 Clarias platycephalus | reverse complement strand
TGTGTGTGTGTGTGTGTGTGTGTGTGTGTGTGTGTGTGTGTGTGTGTGTGTGTGTGTGTGTGTGTGTGTGTGCTCTGTGATAGGTTGGCACTGCATCCAGGATGTCGACTGCCTTGTGCCATGTGCTTCCTGGCTTAGGTCCAGGCCCCCGGCAACCCTTCACAGGAAAGCACTATAAAAAATGAAAGAATCCCTTTAGCAAAGTGGCATGATGTCACAGTGGTTAGCAATGCTGCCTCATTGCACATGGTTTGAACCTGCTTTGCTTGGAATTATGCATGTTCTTCTCATTTCCATGTAAGTTTCCGCAGGATTCCCCACAACCCCAAACCCATGCCTGTACGTAGATTAGGTTTGCTAAATTAGCACTAAGTTCAGATCCACCATATCCCTGATGGGAACCCTCTGAACCTCCTGACTAATTAGTTAAAACTAGTTCCTGAGGGTGAATTTAGACTTTTGGTCTTTATTCTAAATGGATAATAATAAATTCAACATGTATGCGCTGTGTCCTCTGTGAACAACCAGGCATGACGGATAGAAAGTGGATTATATTCTAAAAAGGTGTTTTATCCTCCGGAGGAGTTAAGTAAAATATTTTGTCAAAACTACCTTCATCAAGGTAGTTCATTGTGGTTAATTATCTACAGTATGAACCCTGCTGAGGCCTCGTTTCACCTCAGGAGCCAGTGAATGAGAAGGATTTTGCTTTGCCATTTGTTCTTGTACTTCAGTCTGAAATCAATGTGCATACATTTTTGCAAAAGTTTGTCCTTCCTATTATTTATTCAACTCAGCTTTATTTGTTTACCAAGTGACATTTCATTGAAATGAAAGATGCAGATTTAGATCCCATGCTGGCGGAGACGGTGTTGTGGAAAAATTCTCTTTTATAGCATGAGGGGAAAATCTTGAGAGGAACCATACTTTAACAGGAACCCATCCTTTATCTGAGATTATGAAAGATTGAGCTTCCACAGCTGTGTAATGTAAAGTCAAATAGTAATATGTTTGTTGAACGATGATGTCTTCAAGTCGATGAAGTTTAAAAGTTCTGTGAGTATTTCGACGGGGAAACCGAAGCATACTGTAGATTGTTTTAGGTTTATGATAATTAAATACAATAAGATCATGATGACTCAACTGTGTGACTCTGTGACATGTATACATGTGTGAAGAAGCACTAAGATGGAGCTCTGTCTTGATTGATGTACATTTATTATGAAGTTGCTTGCTTAAGCAGTGTGTCCTTAGAGCCACACCAAGCTCGGACATGAGCAAGTTAGGCCAGGCTCAAAACATACTCCAGAGACATCAGCACCAGAAACCATCAATGATCATACCATGTCACTTCCTTTGGTTTATCTCACTTTTTGTGCACGCTTAATGGATTTCCTTACTCCAACAACCTGACTCTTGGCTGATCTCCCAGTTCCTGACTTGCGAAAGATTTACAGTAGTCAGACTTTGGTTCCAAACAAGTTTAATACAATTTTATGTCTGTAAATTCAACTTATTTAAATTGACTTTTTGTATTTTTAGGCAATTTTTTAATAGTGTCTAGACCGCTTCTTTTAAACCAGGAATAAATAGCATGCATCAACCTGTTCATAAAGCCAGTTTACACCAATCAGCCATAAAACATTAAGCCCAACATTATGCAGGTCCCCCCTGAACCACTAAAACTGATCCCTTGAGACATGACTCCCACAGAACCTCTGATGGTGTGCGGTGGTGTGGCACCAGAACATCCAACCAGCAGATCCTTTAAGTGCTGTAAGTTGCAAGGTGGGGGCCTTCCTTCCCATGAATGCTCAGTTGGATTGAGATCTGTAAAATTTAGTGTCTCAACCTTGATCTCTTTGCTTTTTCAACCAAATACAAAGCCGAGTGTTCTGATACCTTTCTATCACGGCCACGATTAACATCTTTCAGCATTTTGTGCTATATTAGATGTTCTGTGGGATCCAGGCTATCCTTTTGCCAAATAATGATTAGATCTACTACATTTACATTTAGGCTTTCGGCAGACACTCTTATCCAGAGCAACTTACAAAAGTGCTTCAAGGTTTCCATCATTGTCCAGTATAGATCCTTACACTGGGTTACTAGGTTACTAAAGCTACCCAGCTTTTGTCTTTCATTAATGAAATTAACCATTTATATATTTATATTGAACGTTTATATATTTATAAGGATTGTTTTGACCAAACATAAGTGTAAATTTCTTGCATTTCAAATAATAAAAATAAATAAAACAAATTTTTACCTTAACTTTACTGACTGACTCTAAGGATAGATCTTCAAAGTGTATTTTTCAGAAAGCACAGATGTGCTCTATTCTAAGAAGCCAGAATGCACTCTCGTTTTTAGATATTGAAATTTTTGAGCCGGAGATAACAATACAAAAAAAAACCTTGAAACTTTGCAACATTTCAATACCAGGATCACCATTTCAAATAGACCAGGCATATTGATACAGTCCTGAATGACATCATCAAAGGAAATAGCGACTTGGAATTGTGACTTTACCTGTGACTTTGGTAAACAATATTAATTTCATGGAAAATGTTACAGCATCAAAAAGTCTTTCTTGAACACATATATATTTTTTGTTTTTATATTAGCTTGTAGAAATTATAATCCATTTTTAATGAATGAATATCTGGTATACTATTTTACAGATTGTCATTAAGGCAGAGGCTGTTTTTGTGGAATTCAGTTACACATACTGTACACCTATTAAGTTGAAATAATGAAATTTTGAGCTGAAGCAATGGTATCATTTCATGCAAAAGGATATGTCTCTTACTCTTATCAGTTATACAATAAGGAGAGGAAAAGCACACAAATGCTTTAGTAATGCAGGTACTCAGGCTTTCATTGCAAAATGAACACTATCATAAAAATGTGCACTTTTCGAAAATAATCCAATGGTTCACATCCTAGTACCTCATCCTGGTTCACCTTGATCATGAATATACCCACTGTGTAAATTATGTATGGAATACAGTACATACTTACTTTCTGCACATCCACAATACAATAATCAAACCGATGGGATGCACTCTGGAGAGCATGGAGCACAAAATGCCCATTCAGAACTCTCATTATCTCTCATTGGCTATCCTGTACGTACATGTCAGGAGCAGAATGTTCTCATACACATGCCTACCACAGGCTCACCAGCAGAGTATTTATCAGTGTTTCCACAAGTGCTCTGTGCAACATTATTCTGCCTGATTGAAATCCATATCAGTGATTGCTTGCAGGGCTTTCTCTTACTCCCTCCTGTCAGCTGGAATTAGTTCGAAAATTAGCATTGGATTCCCATGGAATTGGCCAATAGATATTCAATTGGCATCCCATTGATTTTCATTACATTATTGTTACATTATTGTTTTCTTAAATTCGCTATACAAATGAGCTTCTGTGGTTTATTCCAATGAATATGTTCTGATATCTTGGGGTTAACTGTTAACATGAAATATGCATTATAGTCTGCTAGCTAATGTAGAATATTTAAGCTCACGTTGACTTTGTAATATTGGCTTAGTTACTACTTGGTGATTATAAGAATTTCAATGGAGTCATGTGAGGTTTTATGGCTTTTCTAGGAAAGAGGTTCTGTTAAGAGGCCTTGATAATTATTCTATGTGGGCTTTATTTGATCTGATCTGGAAATAAAAACAAAATAATGACCCTAGTTCTTAGTAGTTAGTAGTCAGCTAATGGTTGTTAGCATGTCTGGTAATAATAAAGTTACTTCATGGCTCCATTTGTCAAGTACTAAAATACTAGAGTCCAGTTACTGTAGTTACCTAAAAGAACCGAACATGTCTCCGAGTGAAATGGGGAATTCAAAATAAGGTGATTGTTAAAAATAATAATAATTTTTTTAAAAGACAAAGAAAAAAGATACATCAGATGTACATGTTTTAAAAAAACAGCTGGATTGAGATGGATGAACACTGCCATGATTCCTGTTTCTGATTTAATGTTAGATTGTGAAAAGTCATGGACTGGTCATTAGTTAACGTTAGCTTCTATGTCATTTTTTTCACCCACAACACCGAGCTTCACCTGTCTCTTTCCTTTCATCTCATATTTCTCTCTTCACATGGCATGACCTTGCCAAGATTTGTTTCTTTTACACCATCACATACATCAATCAAAGCGGCTTCTTAAAAGGCGGCTGCGGGATGTGAAGAATGCAAAATTAATTTTAAGTATACAATGACTTAATCACAGGTGGCATCAGCATGTGCGGTGGTTATCTGGTCTCTCTCTAATCTATCCACTCAGACTCAAGGCCTGAAGCATGCATTATTCTGTGTAGTTATTCTTGGTCTGTCTTTTTCTTTTTACTCCTGAAGTTTATGCACCTACATGCCTTTGACCATTTGATAAACAGTGATTTATAAAATGTTCTTATACCAGCGAAAATAAAAACCTGTTCTATGCACTAACAATCTAATCCAAGCAAAACGGGATGCAAGGGCAAAATATTAAGATAATAATAATGATGATAATAATAATGATGATGATAATAATAATAATAATAATAATGATATTATTATTATTATTATTATTATTATTATCATTATTATTATTAACTTTGATTACTTTGACCAAAGTACAATGCTTAGTGTTGAGAGACATGTTGTTGGAAAAAGAATCCATTCAAATGTTTTGTGCTTTTTTCCCCCCATCATTCAATCATTTAAACCTGCAGTGAGAATTTCCAGCTGCGATAATATTTTCTTCCTAAAAAGCAATGTGACAACTTTGCAGTATTAAGGGCAAAGCATAGCAGCAGGGGTCACCAGAGTATAGCAGCTATTACAATACAATAAAAGATTGGGGGGCATGCTGTTATAGGAAAATAATCAGTGATGTGGTCTGACATACCACCAAGAAGTTGATTACTTCCAATTACACCATGTACAATAGAGTTTCTTTTAAACGGCTGCATTTTATTTAATAATTACAACTGTTTTTATTTGTCAATAGACCGCATTTTACATTTCTATCATTTATAGTTATATATAGTGTTGTGGAGCAGCCATGAAACCAGCCTCTCTCTCTCTTTAATGCTCTCTTTGTCTCTGAAATAAACACAGCTTGTCATGTTACAAAAGAACCCCACCAGCCTCTGTGCTGAAAACTATGATGGAAAACTTAACCATTATAAAGTGTTGAAAGTGATGACTCCGTCTATTAACAGTAAGTACATGCTTCCTTAAACAACAGCAAAACAAAACAAAAACATTCACTTTTACATGCTTTCTTTTCTAAATAATATGGCATTTTTTAATGCCCATAATAGTAGCCTGCTTTTACAGAAAGTTATTTACATTTATTTGTTTTCCATAGTTGGTACAATGGTACAGGCACCATCATATGGTACATGGTTTCAGCATGTACTATAGAATGATACTATAGAAACTGTTCCAAGATATTGTAAAAAATGTTATACACGTAATATTTGTATATAGTATGGTAGCACAGAATGTATGAAACATTAATTACATATCATAGTGCATGTTGAAACTGTTAACATTACATGCAGTAATGTGGTACTGGCTGCGCTGTACTATACCATACTAGCAGTATGTACAAACCTATTAAATATATCTAAATTGGTACAATATGTACAACCATATCAAATTAGATACTGGCTGAACTTTGGTAGTCACTGTGGTACCGACCACGGTAATATCTAAAGTAATACATTAATACTATGGTATGTTACATTATTTACTATAGTTTACCATAGTGCACTATAGTACATACCAGAGAAAAAATTATATTGGTGAAAAACATGCTGTGATGGTGTTTACAGTGTTTACTTCAGATGCTCTCAGATTTGTGGTATCTGAGGTGATAACCTGAGACCCTCCGTATGAATAAAAAGCAGCCAGGGTCATAGGGGCCTTTGTGAACAGCCCTGTTTTGTTCTGGTGGCAGTAGGTGAATAGGGTGTCTACAGAGGCGAGGTGGGTCTATGGGTCTCTTGGCAGGCTCGAACACCCTCTGTATGGCCTTTGTCTAGTTCAGTGTGCTGCTCCTGAACCGCACTGTAATGCCACTGAGAAGAATGTTTTTTGTTTTTTTTTACTAATCTTTGATTTGCTCTCTACTAATCCACTGATCATTTAATACATGTAATATTTTTATTATTATTATTGTTAAGATTATGTTCTGCTTGTTTATTAGGCTTATTCAATTTGGAAACAGACATAAATACTTCTTCTGAATGCTTCTTGAAATTAAGGAGCTTCTACAGCACTGATTTAATTTTCAGTATTTAAAAGCAAGACTAAAGACTGCATATTGGCATGAGCCTAATGAGAGAAAGTGAGGGAGAGTAGCATGAAAGCCGAAAATGACAATTAGAGATTTAGATGGCTTTATGTACAGCATAATGCAGAGGATTTACAAAATTCCCAGCAAAGTCCATGCATGCACACAGTCATTAGTTTTAGTATTTTTTTTAAAAATCATAGTTCATATCTGATATTAAGGATCTTTCACGTACAGCGTTAAATGTCATTACAAGCTTTGGTGAGATTTTTAGAGCACACTTCATTTCATGACGGAAATGAAGATCTGTGTGTGCATACAGTATGTATGGTTATATGTACTGTACTGTTTGTCCATGCATGTGATTATTGAGCTTAAATTTCCATAAATATGTATATATGAGTACATTATATTATATAGTATTCCTTCTCTCTCTTTTACATACACACAGGCACACACACTGCAGGAATGCTACATGTGTGTTTGATAAAGGTGATCATTATTCTGTGTCTGCTTCCTGTTTGTGAAAGTCTTTGTGAATTTGACACTATCTCGTTCCCCATCACAAACACTCCCCATCTTCACAGTCGGTCATGAGAACACCCTCAAATAGAAATTAGACACACATACACAAACACTAAGGATGTATTATAACCGTAACAGAACTCATTCCCTGCTTTTCCATGTACTGTAGTCCTCTGTCCTTGGTTTTCAGGCGAAGAAAATACTCCGAATATTTCACTCCGAGCTGTTATGTGAAGTGATGGATGAGTGTACAGTAGCGCCATATTAATAGCTTGTTCATATTACCAACACTGTTAAAATCTTAAATTTGATTCGTCAGTTTCAGTGTTAGCTGTTGTGGTTTTAGCATGGAACTTGAATGTCATGGCTGTATTGGGTTTGTAAGTATTATTATTGAAAAAACCTTGTCTTTTGCTGAGCTAGAATGATTGTACATTATTTTTTTCTCCTTCTTCATTATTCCATCCACTTTGTGCAGTGCACTGGCAGCAAAACAATTGCAACATTGTGATGCTACCACCAGCATGCTGAACAGTTGGAACAGTGTTCTTGGGGTTAAATGCCTCACCTTTATGCCTCCAACCGTAGTTCTAGTCAAACATTTTCTCCAGAAAGCTTTTTATTTGTCCTTCCCATATCAGCTACAAACTTTATTAGAGTGTCAAGTTGGAGGTGGAGGTTTCTTGCTTGGATAGTAGCCTTTGGTGATGTAAAACTTACTTGACTGACTGAGAGTCACTGGTGTTCCATCAGCTTCCAGTTCATTACAGGCCTGTGCCTTGGTGGTTCCTGAGATTATTTCTGACCATGTGAAACAACACCCACAATAACACACCCTGCTGTGATTTGTTCTGTTCTTAGTGCTCAAGGCTGTGGTTAAAGATAATAAACAATGTTAATTAAGTAAAATCTACTTCACTGTGACAGAATGCTATGCAAACACCAATCTGTAAAATGAGCAACCGTGAAAAGTGTGAAGGTATTGCTATAGAGATGGGCGTGGTTAAATAATGATTGACAAGTTCCACATAGTTCCACAATGTTGTGAAAAAGTTCATTTTCTTTTCTAATTTAATTTCTAATTTAAATATTGCAAGCCATTTTTTTGTTTGTTTTAATTCCAATGATTACAGCTTGCAAAATCCAGAAAAGCTCGTCAGCAGACGGAAGCATGAAGTGCTCTAAAGTTTCCTATGGAACAACATCAGCAGATAACATGGCAACCCAACTCATCACCAACTCCAGACTCTGGTCTCTTTCTCTGGTTTAAAAGTGCCAACAGTTGTAGCCCATTTCCCGAAGATGTCTGAGCATGGAGGGCCTCCAGCCTCACTCATTGTGAAGCTCTCCCAAGGTCTTGAATTGGATTTTCTTGGCAAAGCCTGCAGTCTTGTGTGCAGGCCATAAGGTACTAATGTCATTGTTTGTATTGAAATGGTCAGGGGTCGGCAACCTTAAACACTCAAAGAGCCATTTGAACTTTTTTCCCCACGGAAAAGAAAACGCAAAACCCTTTTTCCCTAGCCTAGCCTTTGTGTGTGTTCCCTAGCCCATGTACTTCCGTGTCCTGCACCCTTAGTGTTCTATGTTTAGCGGTCAGGTAAGTGTAGCTATGTTCATGTAAGGCTGAAGACATGCTTAGCTAGGTGTATGTGTAGCTGACTGCCAGGGTTAGTCCTTAACCCTGTTCAGCTAGTAGCCATGCCTAGTTGAATGCCATGTCTTTAGCCTGTGTCCCGTCTCTTGTCTTTAGTCCTGTCTTCTGTCTGTGGTCCCGTCTCTAGTCTTTAGTCCCGTCTCTTGTCTTTAGTCCTGTCTTCTGTCTGTGGTCCCGTCTCTAGTCTTTAGTCCCGTCTTCTGTCTGTGGTCCTGTCTTCTGTCTGTGGTCCCGTCTTTTGTCTTCAGTCGTCTGTGTTACCACACCGTGTAATTATGTGTTCCAGGTCCTAGAACCTGGTTGTCACCGCCTGTGGTACTACACAAGGTAAATGTTATGTGTTCCAGGTATTAGAACATGTCATTGTTTTGTTTCTTGTGCCCCTGAAGGGGTTTTTCCCTTGAGTCTCTGTTAGCGTCCAGAGCCAGTGTGTGTTCTAGTTTGTTTATGATTTGTTTGTGTGAATAAAAAGACTTTATTCTACCAAAACCCTCTGCGTTTATGCCCGCCATTATATGCCCACGGCTACTCCAACAAGCCCGTAACCCCACATACGTGACAAATGCCAAGTAATTATTTTCTATTTTTGAAAACTCTCATGTTCCACTCAATGTCTAAACATTTAGAGCCAACAATATGACAAAATATATTGCATGATACTGATCCAAAATAGAAATCAAAAGATTAAGAGGTTTTCTAATTTTTTCCAGAAGTTCAGATCTTTTTTTCCAACCAAACCCAATTAAACAAAAAAAAAAATCACATTGTAATTATTACCATCAAACTTGCACAAACCTTAGAATAAGACTTTTTAAAAGTCTTTCCTGAGTTAAAGTGACATGTTAGAGCAGATAAAACATACTCTACATAACATAAATGCTACAGTATGTAGACAACAGGGGGTTCTCCATCATGGGGAACCTGTAGTCAATACTCAAACTCATAATTTTCTTAACGTATGCCTGAATCTTATGGATCCTTCAGATTTTAAAGAATAAATGTTTATTTCTGATTGGAAGACATGAAACAATCGAGAAGAGAAACTGACCAAATGTGGGCTTCTTAGCCGGTTTCTTCAGGCTATAATTAGATAAAGGTTTCTTCGTTCCTTCAGTGCTTTGCTTCCTCTTTCTTCCACTCGTCTGCTCATTTTCTTTATCTTCCTTACTCCGGATTGAGTCTTTCTCCTTCTTGGTTAATTCCTGCTCATCAAGGAGCTCAATCTCAGCCCTGTAGGAGCCTGAAACGAGAGTCAATCCATCCTTTATGATCATGTTCTCAACAATAAAGAGAACAACATGCAATAAACAAGCACTGAATTAACTATGTTTAATTACGTAATCATAGTGAACACATCAAACAACAACAATGACAAGAAAGATAACTAATAATTAATGTGATTTATTTTTTAGATAAGATGACTGACCGTTCTGAAGGCTGGTCCGGAGCACACGGAGAACCGAATATTTCTGCAAGATGTGATTCTTAAATACACAACTCCAAAACAGCTTCACACACTGTCCTCGCTCCTTCTCCAGCAAGTCCAGAATCTGATACACACCTTGCGTTCTGTATTCACTACACTTCGTCTTTATTACCTTCTACAGAAAGAGAGAGAGAGAGAGGGGAATGTGATGTTTATTGTTTATAAGATCTTCTTCACCACAGTGGACCATTTGTGTCCATCAAACACTCCTGATATACATAAAGATTGCTGTATATGTATTTTTATTATAGATATGTCCAAAATGGATATGTCTGTGTCTGTACGCTCATTTCCATCTTTTATACTCTGGTACTTCTAGAGCAAAGAAATGATCCTTAAAGTATTCAATGTAATGGTATATTATCCAAAGGGTGTACAGGTATTACAGTCTAAAGTTTTGACACACCTTCTAATTTAATATTAGAAGCCTTTTTCCACCAGCCTTTATCAGCTCGTATAGAGCATAAGTAGCACACACATCTTCATATTGTGAATGCATATTGTGGACGCTTTCGGCATTGTTTTTCAATCTAGATAGAAAAAAAAAATCAAGAAAGGACGCGTAATTAGAAGGTGCGTCCAAACTTTTCTGATGTAGATGCAATTATGCTTCCAATTTTTTTTTTTTTTAATATATAATCCTAGCTCTCGCTCTCTCTCTCTATATATATATAGGAAATGGGAGGAAACTACAGTACCTAGAGGAAACGCACCAAGCACAAGGAGAACATGCAAACTTCATGCACACAGACCCCAAGGCGGAAATCGAACCCGGACCCTGGAGATGCAAACCATTAAGCTGCCATGCTGCTATATATATATATATATATTTCCTCCGACGGTTTAATTCTGGTTTAATACCAGTTATGTGTCAATATTTCACAAAAATAAAAGGTACATTTTCTTACATTATACATCTGTTATTATTACTGTATTTGTCTTATATTCTGTTTCTGTATGTTTCTTGTGTCCAGAAATTACATAATGACATGGTATGTCTGATAACAAAATTATGCAGAAACATTTTAAAAGGCCTGTAGCATGAATTATTTAAACCTAAATATACATCTAGGATTAGGGGTCCACACCTCCTTTCTTGCAATGTGTAATAATTAACCCCCAAGTTATGTTTAATGTTAAAAAAGTGAGGTTTTAGGTGATTGTCCAGGTGATTTTCCATGTGGCAACAAAATATCCCTTATCTTAAAAAAAAAAAAAAAAGTCTTCCTTTATATTATGGCCATGGAAAAATCTTCCATGCTTAAAAGTTTAAAAATCACATCCTTGTGCCCAGTGTTACTAAGATGGGCTTTGGATTCATCATACTCGATTTACTGGACTCATTCATTCATTCATTCATTCATCATTCTATAAATTCGCTATGGACAAAGTGAGACTGTCGAGCATGTACTGCTTTCGTGCAGGACGTATATAGAGGAGGGGCAAGATATAGTGACACATCTCCAAGAGCTGGGAAAAGTAGAAAGCAATGTACAGTAGAATGGGGAGTCACCGATCAGAGAAGAAATGATTAATGAGTTCAAGACACATAACAAGTCAAGACAAGATCAGGGAAGCAAGTAATATATGCATTAAGGAATGCTGGCTTGCTTCCTTAAAAATTTCAAGTTGTTAATTTCAACCGTTTTGGAGAGATGATTTTTATATGGCCATTTTTCAGCATTATACCATCTCCCTTCAAACAATAATCATTAAAAAATGCACATTATTCAGATTTCTTATTAATCTTTTTACGTCTTTAATATAATTGTATTCATATTTCTAAAATTGGTGTAAGCTTCTAAAAGCATGACCTGTAAAAATTGTTGCTGAAATAGTTTTTGGTAAAAACTTTAAAAAATAAAAAATAAAAAATCTCTAGTGTCTGTAACCATGTCAAATTCATGTTGCAATATCTTACCAGTTTTGCATTTTAGAATAATGCACTTTTTGAGGGTCATTTTATATGAAATCTTTTTATATAAATTGGCCAAGTTACATCTGAATGTTACTCCGGTTTCCTCCAACAGACCAAAGACATGTAGGTTAGGCTAATTGGTGTTCTCAAAAAATTTCCCGTAGTGTGTGAATGAGTGTGTGTACGTCTGTGTGCCCTGCGATGGATTGGCAACCTGTCCAGGGTGTACCCCGCCTTGTGCCCTAAGCCTCCTGGGATAGGCTCCAGGCCCCCCGCGACCCTGAATGTAGGATTAAGCGGTATAGAAGATGACTGACTGACATCTGAATGTCAATTAAGATGATTGAAATATTTTATTTTAAAAATACACTACATAAAAGGGCATGACAATGTATTTAGCAAATATTTTTCTTTTTATCTGATAAAAATATAAAATTTACTAATAATGAAGCATAGATCAGGACATAAGAAGTATTACGTATTATCAAAAATGGTGTTAAATGATCCGATTTGAAAATTCACTTTCACCTAGGTGAGACACTGTTTAGCACCAGTACCATGCTTTGATCATGTAGCGATAAACTTATAAAGAGCAACGTATAAAGAAAAAGTCACAACAACTTTCAGATAACACTGACATCATCTCAAACCATAGTCATAAACAAACACTCATTAAACATTAATATGCATCATGGTGCAGTCAATCCGCTTATCCCAGGTGCAGTAGTAAAGGCTCAGCATGAGCAGTGGAGACCAGCTCTCACCTTGTACAGCTCCTCAGGTACCAGGTTGTGGTCTCGGAGCTGGGTCAGGAAGACATGCGGTTCCTCCATACAAGACATTTCTGTCTTCTTACAGTGAAAGAACTTCTGCAGATCATCTTCAGTTAGAAAATCCAAAGGATCCATGTTGTCTCTGCTCATCCTGTACAGTAAAGCACGGATTACTGACATGCACAATGACACAGCAGATCTAGAAGGTGCAGGATACTGAGCCACAACCTCCACTGAGTACATCTGCACTCAGATCTTAAACAACATCAGATCAAACTTAGAAATGTCGGACTTTACCTTCCTGGTCTCTGGACTCTACCTTCCTTGTTGTTTGTTTTTGGAGATTATAAATTTGAAATCGGAGTTTCCCGCCTTCCTGTATTAGTCCGCGCCGCCCGAAAACCCGGCGTTCTGCAACGAAACCGAAAGTGAACCTTTGAAGTATTTCCAGAACACGATCCAGGACTTCGGAGCTCGCGCCTGTAGATGGCGCCATAACACTACATAAACAATCCAGTGGACACGGGGCATGAGGTGAAATTATTACATAAATACTCACTTAAAATAAATAAACTGTCATTTAGAGACTATAAGGAATACACGCAAGTTGCACAATTACTAAATTACTGATCACTGCTGCAAAATGACTGATCACTTATCACCTCTGTAAAATTATCAATCAATCACTGATCACCAAATTACCAATCACTGATCACCACTATAAAATGACTTATTACTGATCACTACTGTAAACTGACTAAAAACTGATTACCACTGTTATTGCTGTGCTGTTTTCTTTTCTATTCTGGTCCAGACTCTTACATCACGTCTACTCCACACGTGCATTTCTATCCGCAGTACATGCACAAGCAATTGAAAAAAAAAAAAAAAAAAAGATCTTAATTGTTTTTTATTCAAGTTGTCGTTTTAATCATGGCAAAATAAGGTGTGCCTGCCAAAACCAAACATGGCTGCAGGCTTTGGCTCTTCACGGGTTAACTTTCGTTTACGTTGAATAGAAACTGTTTAAGTTGCGCAACCCTTAGTTGTTTTCCGTCTGCGGCTCATCTCCAGTCACCGCCACCGCGGCCCGGCGGGAATTAAACAACAACAACAACAACAACAACAACAAACGGAAATCGTCAAAATAACTACCTGAATAAATTGAGGTAAAGATATATATATTATTTTTTGTTTTGTTTAATTAACTGAATTCCTGTAGATTTAATAACTAATTGTAAACAGACCCGTTGTTCTTGTTCGGAGTAGAAAGATGAACAGCGTTACATTCGTCTTGGATTTGAAGTCGGAGGAGGAGGTGGTTCGTTTTTTCCGCGTGAGCAAGACGCAGATCTCCTGCATGGATGAACCGAACACTTTCCTCAATCAGCTCCGAGACCACGGACTGGTAGAAGAGGAGCAGTACAAGGCAAGGCTGTACACGAACAGTCCGACATTAGAGCAGGAGTTTCCTGCCTTTAGATGAGGAAGTGAACCGGCTTGATTTACACCCAGGCCGAGGGCGGGAAATGTCCCCAGAGTGTTTAATCAGTGCTTAATAATTATTATATATGAGTATTATATATCAGTATACGAAGCCATACTGTACATACTGCATGATTAACATGATTAGAGAAACGTATCAGTGCCTTTAAGTGAAGCTCTATAACCCAAATATTTGAGCAGTAACATGTACAAACTCGTCATCTTAAATCATGGTTTTTGGTAAGCTATGTTTTATATCTTTCATGATTAAAATATTTAAATGTTGCCCATAAATTTTGCACATTTTTTGTCATGCACTATAAAAGTATTTGAAATTATTATTATTATTATTATTATTATTATTATTATTATTATTATTATTATTATTATTAACAACAACAATAAACTGGTTTGACAAATATGACATTTGTATTGCAAACTGAAATAAGTCACAATATAATTAAAAAAAAAAAGAGCTAAAAATCTCTCTCTTCCTCTCTCTTTCACTTTCTGCAGAAAGTAACAAAAATGAGAAATAGGGAGAGAAGGCAAGATGGTGTCTATCAAATTTTGAACTGGATCGAAAAGCAAGGTGGCCAGTGTGTGAAGAAATTTTGGGGATGCGTTTTTCAGGATCACATCCTGAATAAATACCCTGTTCTGCGCACACTCCAAACCAGCCTTCTGGATGGTCAGTCACTCCATTTTTTTTGTCTTTTGTTTGTAATTCCTGAATTATACGATTATACAACTCATTTATGCTTAAGCAGGAAATTACATGCCTTTTTATGCACCGTTTTTATATTGAAGTCTTGGTGTCTCTCGTTTAAGGATCTGTCTTTACTCAAGAAAACCTGTTTAATCCTGAGTTCCTGACTGGAAGCGAGAATTATGAAACAGGTCAAAATGCAAAAGGAACAAAAAGAAAGAATGTCACTGATGAGTTAGTAGAAGAAGGAGAAGGTTCTTCAGCCTCCAGCCAGAAGAAACTTGCTACATTCTGTAAGTCTATGGCAACGTGTTAAGGATGGATGCAAATCTGTTGGTTTATTTATTTATTTATTTATTTATTTATTTATTCATATTATAACTATCACAAATTGAGCATTAATTGAACACACAGCATGATTTAAATAAATAATAAATGAGCTGGAGGTTTTTGAAGATTCTCGGTCATCCAGGACATCCAGTTATTCCAAATGTGCTGTTTCAGTGGTAAATGGATTTAAGTTTCTGGATTTAGGATTTAGGATTTCATTTTGGAATTCTATTAAGTCATCAAGTTATTGACACCCTGATGCCTGTCTTTAAGATGACAATGACTTAAATCTTCCACTCCTGTGAAAATATTATGCACTCAAGTTCTGTTAAGATAATACAATAGCCTACATGTAGTTTGTTACACTGCACCCTGTAATAACTGTATTATCTTTTAACATCAGTCTTTGAGAAATTTTTGACATTCCTCTAGCTCATTGTTTCAGCAACAACTGGACTTGTTTAGGTTTCTGAAGATGTATCACCCCTCATCAGCAATTCCATTTGCAAGCAGTGACACTCACAGAACTCCATAAAGGTTCATGCTCAAAAACAGCTCAGAGCACAAAATGAACGAGCAGGATAAAGCCTGAGATGCTTAAATAAATCAACCATTATTTTAAGAATGTGGATTATAATGAGGATCCAATTATAAACAACCATTAAGAGTTACCATGTTAGAGCTGAGCTACACTTTTCTAAAACAGACAACTGAGTAAACAAGAGTAATATTGCCATCTAATTATTTTACTTCTACTAAGTAAGAAGTTTTCCTTGTTTTCAAAAATGTAGGTTAAATGTCGCATATAAAGTATAGGCAGATATTATGTATAGGCAGAGACTGTTTGGAAAGCAGGGTGGAAACAGGACATGATACTGACATGATGGATAAAGTTCAATGGTATAATAGACAAGCACAGTTAAAAGTTTTAGATGAAAAAGGTATATTTTCTCATTCTAAAATGATTGGTCCCATCATCACATGCTTGTTTGTAATTTTTAGTTGGAATCAAATCTAGCTAATATGTGAATTGTTGCTGATGATGAACTGCAAACTAATGGCCATTCTGCTGTATTATAAACAGTTATTTTCTCTCTCACTTTGTAGCAGAGTCCTTGAGTACACCATATTTTAACAATCCGGTGAGTCTGAAATGAATCCTAAACAAACTACTAGTCTTGCAACCCAGTCTATTTAATAATGTATAATTATTAAAATAAAAAGAATTGTTTGAAATTTCCTTCAGCATCAGTAAAATATCTATCTATCTATCTATCTATCTATCTATCTATCTATCTATCTATCTATCTATCTATCTATCTATCTATC
>JAQQZT010000004.1:6736593-6749890 GCA_030068275.1 Clarias platycephalus | reverse complement strand
CACACACACACACACACACACACACACACACACACACACACACACACACACACACACACACACACACACATCAGCATTGTACACTTCAGTGTGACTAGAGTACAATAGGAACTGACAAGACCACAAGCACCAGGAGCAGTTCAAGAAGCACCTCTGTGCACCACATCCCACACAGCTATCCAATAAAATAACAAATTTTCTTTCTGTTACTAAAATAGAGCACACAGGTTTTAAAATATATCTCAGTATTATGCAACAACACAGTGTCTTACCAGAGACTTTAGCTTTGAAAGGGCTGCCGACGATATGCTGTGGTCCTCCATATTTGATGCAGATGAGGTAGCTGCCTGGGGCCATAGGTGTGTACGTGACTTTGTAACCCTCTGGACACTCTTGGCAGTCCATCTTCACCTTGGAGGGTCCATCGATGGTAACAGAAAGAGCTCCAGTTCCAGCGTTGACTGTGTTGACAATGAATTCAGAGGGCATACCTTTGAGAAACGGAAAAAGAAAGGATACAACCTGTTCAGTGCTTTAGAATAGAGACCCTACAGTATTTCTCAGTCTCCTATTGGCCCCATCCATCCATACACAATCTATTTTTTTCCTACCAGCAAAACAAGTTCTAAAATCTTAAAATAGCCAAGAGCTTGTATATTTTACAGTAAGTCCCCTACATACGAACATTCAAGTTATAAACTTTCAAAGATATGAACAAGCACTCCCCCACGGAAGTGAGATCACATGTCTTGGGTGCAGCGATGAAGCTGGTACCGCCAAGAAGCGCCAAGCAATAACGATGAAGACCAAAAAGTGAAAATAACTGAGTGAAGGGATCGAGGTAAAAAGATGGCAGAATTGCTCATATTTTTTAACAGTAATCGTTCAACAAGAATTGCTCAACTATTGGCACAAGTCTAAAGAACAAGAATAAGATCAGTATGGTTTTATATTGTGAATAGCCAATTGTGATGGTATCCTAGTACTGTACCTCGACAATGTTTGTTGGACTTACAAATGAGCTCTCAGAATGAAACTTGTTCGTATGTACGGGAGCTACTGTATATATTATAAATCCCAATACAGATACTATACCAGAGCCAGTAGTGTAGATCAGTATAAAACTGGTGGTGCTGACCACCCTGAAGTTGGTTATTTTCCAATAACTGCACATCCTGAAGTGTTTTATTCCTCCGGCAGAACAATGTATCATAATTTCTCTCCTTTTCAGCTCATAGTTACGTGAATTGTTGTGGAACGTCCCGAAACTAATGAGTTCCTGTTCCCGCTTATGATGTAGCAGTTAGAGAGATTAATTTCCTCACCAGATGTGCATTTCTCACTCTACCGAAGTCAGTCAGACAAAAAAAAGAAAAAATGCAGCTTGCCATGTTACAGAGAAAGTGTTCATTGTCTCTTCTGTACTGAAAAATCCATTCACGGTTACACAGCACTGACACCTGACCCTCTTGTACATAAATAGTTCCCTATTTATCTTACCACATTTATCTTACAACTGTAACGTCTGTCAGATCAGCTGTAAAGGAAAGTTAGTCAACTGAAAATTGAAATGTAACATGCTATAATGAAAGTGAGAAACCTTTACACTGTTTCGAACATAGATTATTTTACCATGTTAGTTTTCTTACACTGTGTGAACTGTCCCATGCCTCTATCTCTTACCTCTCTATTTGTTCGCTGTCATATGTTAATAAAACACCTCCCTCATTGCACTTTCTCTTTCCATACATGGCACACTTTCTATTGTGAGAGATGGCCAGTAAGCAGATTGAGGTGTGTTGAACATTTCAAGCAATTCTTCCCTGAATTTAAAATTTAACACCATACTGTATTTGTTCAAGCCAAAAAAAAATGGGTACTGGTGGTAGGTGTTTCGCCTGCCATGCAGAAGGCCCAGGTTTGATTCCCAGCCAGTGCCCAAACCCCATGCAGTGTCGGTCCCAAGCCCAGATAAAATGGGGGGGTTGTGTGAGGAAGGGCATCCGTGTAAAACCTGTGCCAAGCTTGTATGTGCAGACCGGATGGTCTGATGTCACGACCCTTTGCCAGGAGCAGTCAAAATACCAACAACATTTATTCAAGGCACTAAATAACTGTCTAGTATAAAAATAAAAATAAAATTATTATAGGGCTCAAGCACTATAACATCAACCCAATGTCGTCATAGTGTGTGAAGGGCCATATTGTTTCCTAAGGATCTTTTTTTTTTTCAACTCTTGAAAATTGGCTAACAGGTTGGAATTTACTGCCAATAGGATGCCTAAGAGTCTGGGCCCCGGGTGTGGCTTGGAGCCCTCACATGAGATGTTGCTGCATAGCTCATACACACTAGCACGTATGAACGTGAAACCCGGTATACATTTAGATCTCATTCAGCTGAACTTTCACATTGCACATCATGGGCTCTACTCAACAGGAAGTCAGTTATTTTGCGTCGTTTGCCAAAATGCACTTTAAGGATATTATATTGAGTGACAGGATGTTGTGACGTCTAGGGCTTTTTGGAGATCTAAACATAAAATTCCCCCTTTTCTAAAATTATGCCATAATGGTATTGTCCGGTGTGCCCGGGTGGCGATGGCCCAGGGTGCTTGGGCCCGCTCATCGCTGATTGCAGCTATATTTCTTCATTGTTCTTTATTCTTAAGGTATGCAAAATTTTACACCCAACTTTATTTTAATGTACTGACTGTTGAGTGGGTGAGGTCACTTAGTTACCTGTGGTTCCTCCTTCCAGGCCTGGGCCAAAAGCTGACACCATCCCTGGGTCTCCGACCTGACCTGGTTCTCCCACACGGATCTTAAAAGGACTCCCAGGAATGTGGCTCCCATTAAAGCGTACGTCGATGGAATGGACACCGTTCTCACGTGGGATGAAGCGAATCGCATGTTTATCTGCAGAGAGAAGACTTTAAAAGTTCAGAAACAGAATTTTCTCTATTGACTACAATAACATCTGTTCTAATGTGATTTTCACATATATATGTGTGGTTTGTTTGCGTGTGTGCACACACAAATTACCGTTGTCTAGTTCTGTGATGTAGCACTCCTCCACTGCACCGGAGGGTGTGTGAACCTTGGCATCAATCATACCCCTTGCTCCATTCAGCTGCACTGCAAAGGAAGCTTCCTGGTTCACTTTCAGACCCGTTTCCTGGGCAAGAGGCAGAGAAAAGACTGGTGTAAAACATTTTATTGCTGTGTAAATAAGGAGCACAAGCATTTCCTTTTTAGTATATGACTGATATGGTGTCTCTGTTGCAGTAAAGATAAAGATAAATATGCTGTTTTTATTCGTTTAAATTGTTACTGTTAGAGAAGTGGCTACATGAATGGAACAGGCTGTCAGATACCAACCTTGAAATTAATCTTCCCTACCATTCGTGACCCCAAGTCTAACCTCAAATAATCTCTCAAAGGTTTATACAATTCAAGTCATCAATCATGTGTGTGTGGGAGGGAAAGAAAAAGAGAGAGAGAGAGAGAGAGAAACACACCTGCAGGCTAGTAACCGTAAGTCTGCGTGCATCATCAGACAATGTTGCTATGGGCACGATGAATGGACTGTCTGGGATGTGCTCATCATTAAATTTGATTGACACCTCATAGTCACCTGTCGATCATCAAAATACAGCCTCATGAACAACTTCAAAAATACATTGGGTCAATATGGAGCTATCAATCATAACAAGACAATACTACAATGTATTTCGATATAAGGAACAAATAATACATATTGTAAACATACTGTATGTTCTTATTGCATTAGATCTTACCAGGCTCTTGGACCACGTAAGCCACTCCACATGATCCGTCCTTCCTGTCCTCGAACGAGATTTCAGCTTTACTGGGTCCCTCAACGGCGATGGACAAACCACCTGCACCTGCCTCACGCGTCCAGATGCTGAACTCCGCTACAAGGCAGAAGCAACCAGACTCAGGTAAGATAAAACAGTCTCTCGTTGATGACTTCCTATGTTTCATTTGCATTTAATCCAGTCACCATCAAGGCAACTGCAATTAACATACCTGGCACTCCTGCTACTCCTCGGTCAAGACCGGTGCCGCCTGCGCGCACTTTATGGGCTCCTCCTTCTCCAAGTGGCCCCACAGTGAACTGGAAGGGACTCCCGGGAACGTGCTGGCCCCGGTATTTTACGTTGACTGTGTGAGGGCCCATCTCCTGGGGTACGAAGCGTACACTGTAGGTGCTGTCTTCACCCTCAATGATCTCAGCATCGCCTGTTTTTCCACTGGGACTTGTCACCTGTGCTGTCATCTCCTGAGTACCAGTCTCACCTGAGAAAAGGAGGAAAAATAAATGAAACAACAGAGTAATGTATACAGAGTTATGGAAGTGCAGTTGAAAAGATTTGGAAGTAAATAAACCCAAGTAAATAAACCCAAGTTCACACTAATGTCAGAGCAGCTGAGCGCCCCCTCACACACACACACACACACACCCTCAGATTGACGGGATTGGACGCCACTGAAGGGCCCCATGAATCCTCCGAACACGTCCCTGAAGGGATCTCCCCCAAGCTGAGTGCTCTCCTCCACACGCACTTCGCGCTTGGTTTCGCCTGCCCGCGTCTTGCTGATCTCGGTGCGCTCGGTGCGTGTATATGTGTGGCTGCTGCGTGTGAAAGTGCGCGTTTGCCTTTCTTGAGCTGACACCATCTGAAACCAGTTCCCTGCAGGACACGTGGGCCCAGACAGACGGAGGAAAAGACAGAGCAACAGAGATGGAGGGAAGAAAAAGCGGTAAGTCAGAGGAAATCAGGACAGCAAGAAAAAAAAAATCCTGCATGCTGTGTCTCATTTTGTTCAAAATGCAATTTTTTTTTTTTTACATTCATGCTAGCACTGTTTGAATCAATAAGCAAGTGAAAAAGTTGGAACAAAGCGCAGGTGGCATGACAGATGGAATAAGGTGCCGAAAGGGAAAAAAAAGTCCTCCAAAGTTGTTTTTCCCCTCCATTAGGCCCTTTATACCGCCTACAGGGCTCGGCTGAGCTGTAAAATCTCCTTACCTGGGATTTTGAGATTGAGATCACAGGTGCTTCCTACAGTAGCTATAGAGGGAGCCTGCCTCCTCCTCGTGATGCTCTCCTTCATCCTCCCCTCCCCTAGCACCTTTACAGTGAATGGACTTCCTGCAGAGAGGTATACAACACAGAAACATCACCAATAACCCCAAACTCTTTAACTTCTACGTATGTAGAATATGTCTTATTTCTGTTTTAAATGCAGGACAATTTGCTAAGACCTCACACCGTCGGTGCGGTACGTCATTAAAACCAGTTGTGTGTTGTATTTCGTGAATGGCTGTATGTGTGTGTGCACTTTTTTACACATTGTGGCCACATGGATTTCTTTTAAATGTCAACTGCATTCACCTCCGCCAACAAAAATTCTTTAAAGTTCTTTTAATGAAAAACATTGTTTTTCATTAAAATAGATCAATGCAACAATGCACTTAATGTGTTCTATATGTCACTAAGGAAAAACAATAATGTGTTTATATATTTTGTGCGTATGATGCGATAAAACATAAAACATGCTGAAATTTAATTATTGTTATTATAACGAATATGTGCCATGTTCTGTACCTGGCACGTGCTGGTCCGCAAACTTGATATTGATGATGTAGGTGCCTGGCTCTGTCGGGCAGTAGGTCACTTTGCATGTGCCATCCTCTATGTCCTCACAGTTAATGTCCACTTTGCTTGGACCTTCGATGGAAAGACCCAGTCCACCATAACCTAACAGAGTTTTGAAAGATATTCATCATTATCATCACTCTTACAATTAAATAATTAAGAGACATGCTCAGATAATGTAGCATACAGTATGTGTGTTAGGAACATTATTCACAGACTTCAAAGCTGCAGTTTGTTGTCCCACAAGGTTCTGGGTTAAGCCCACTAATGTTCTTAATTGATCTTCATCCCCTTGGATATAATGTAGGCTTTCCCCTCTATACTGATAAGTAATTATGGGTTCAGCATAAAATGGAAGACTGTTTTGGAATAAATGTATGTTATTAAATGTTAATAACTATACCACTGTTAGTTTAATCAAAGTAACCTTATTCCATGAGTGGTGATACTGTATAGAGCATATATGTTTAACTATATCTATCATTCCATATTCACACAGACAGAACTGAGGAGATAGCAGCTGCCTACCAAAAAAATCTACATTCCAAACCAGTCACAAATGCACAAGAACACACATCTGATGGTATTTTCATCTTAAATAACACTTTGTCTCTTAGTAGTTCCAAATTGCCTCTGAATAATCCATGTTGTTTTGTTTGTGGTTTACATGAGCTAACTAGCTTTTGAATGAAAGCAGAACAAGTGGAAATATAAAGTAAATCTGATAAGTTTCTCAGGACTGAGACTAAGTTTCCCATCACCTTCATGGTTTATTTTACTTACCTTTTGGCTACATAGTACCAATAAGAATTATAAACTTTCACCCCTGTTAATTACACTGTTAGTGTCAGTCGCCAGCACCACCAGTCACAATTAATAAAAACAGACAAGGATAGGTACTTTATCAAAATTTAGGCTTGGATTTAATTAAGAAACATCACACAAGAGCAAGTGCTGTTGTACTGGATATCAGCATTGCTGTGATGCTGTGTTAGGCAAAAGACCATGTCTTGTGTACTGAAGATCCTGCTGTCCCGATAACCAGTACTTTAATAATATTTAGGCTTGGATTTAATTAATAAAGTGCTAATACTGGTTTGATTACAATATAAAATTTTTGGTTAATTCACCCTAAAGTATCAACAAAACAAGTCAAAGCACATTACCACAGTCTTATTCTCGGTACAGAGACTGCTTAGTAAGTAATGGCTCTGAATGATTTAGCTTTTGCACATGTTTTTGATTTCCTGAAGCCATAAAGTCCATCCTGAACACTTCACTCAGCTAAAGAACTGCTAAGAATGATTTATCTTTCTTTCTTTCCTTCCTTCCTTGTCTAACTTGAATTTTGTGATTTGTTTTACTTCTCATTAAACCCTGGACCAGGTACCCATCCATCTCAGGACACACACAAACACTCATGCATTCATTCACACACTACGGTTAACTTTGGAACGCCAAGTAGCCTAATCTGCATGATTTGGACTGTGGGGAAAAAACCGGAGGAAACCCACCAAGCACAGGGAGAACATGCAAACTCCATGCACAGGTGGGAATCGAACCCGGACCCTGGAGGTGCAAGGTAACGGTGAGCCCCAGTGCCACCCTTATTAATCCAATAGCTTCCTACTGTAATTGTGCTTCTGCATGAATATTTTGTTTCCATATACTGTACAAAGCACTTTGATTTGATTTAATTAAAATGAAAAGTGCAGTATACATACAGATTATTGTTAATTTTACATTGATGTTTTTGACAAAATTAATATATAAATTGAATCCGTGTCTTTACAGCAAAATGTATTAGAATTTAAGAGCACTCAAATGAGATATCGACTCTCACCTGCATTTCTGGTGTCCACGATGAACTCAGCCACCTCGAAGGTGTGTCCCTCCACCAGGCCTTTACCGAACACTTTCACTTTGCTGGCATCTCCGATCTCTGACTGCCCCACCATGATTTTGAAGGGGCTGTTGGTCACATGTTTGCCGTTCTTCTTCACACTCACTACATGCTCACCCACTTCCTTAGGAGTGAAGGAGATCCCTGTGGAGAGAAGATTAGATTACTAAGAAGATTACTCAGCTGGCCAATAGAGTAGTGTACTATAAAGTGTGTCCTTATTCTATATTGCAAGTTTTTTTTTCTTTCTAATCGTCTAATCCAGTTTGGTTGATGGGCAGTGTTTGGGCACAAAACTATGAAGATTCTTTTAAAAAATTAACGAAAGCAAACAGAGCTCAAAACATTTCAATGGCTTTTTGCACAGTCCAGTGTCTGCAAAAATAATTGGATTTCTTTTCTTTTTTTTAATAACTGTGCATATTTTAAACTGTATAAATGCAATCTAATAGAAATGCAATCTTAATTACAATGACTACGGTCTAAAACTCCTATAAATAATGTAAAAGACAAAAATGTTCCTACATTAGAAAAAAAGCCAAATAGTATACGACACTAAAAGAGAAGAGAGCAAGACGTTATCGTGCAGGTTTGCTCACCGATGTGACGGTTAGGCAGTCTCTTGAGCAGACAGGGCTCCTCATTACCAGACGGAGCTCGGATGCTTGCGGTGAGAGAACTCAGGTCTGTCTCTGTTATCTTCAGGGACACGTCTGTCGCTGTGCCTACGTTCAACTGGGACGTTCTCATGGAGTCATCTCCTTCACAAGATAAAGAGAAGGATGGACAAGGACAACAAAATCGAGAGTGGGGAGAAGAGATAGAGGGTTAAATTTACAACAACACACCAAAGTTATAGCATTCATGAACAACAGCCTGGTGTGATTTAACCAGATGTGAAGCAGAAATAGTGTTTTACTCCTTTTATAATCCACATGGACACACACACACCTGTAATCTTGGCTGTAAAGGGGCTACCAGCAATATGTTTGTCATCGAATTTGACGAGGATATTATAATCTCCTGGTGCAGTGGGCAGATAAGAGACAGTGCAGGTGCCGTCTTTATTGTCCTTACAGCTGATTTCTGCTTTAGATGGACCTTCCACTGCCAGAGATAGTCCACCTGAAACAAAACAGAAAATAAAGCAGCACATGAATAATGCATGATGACGATGGAGACAGAGAACACTAAGACATTAAGAGACATTAACATTAAGAGAACTCTAAATCATCTTTGGTAATAAAAGTTTGAAAAACTGCTCTTGGGGAGCAAATGGAAAGTGACGGAGCTTTTAAGTCACGAAAATACCTTCTCCTGCGTCCTTGGTGATGATCGTGAAATTCGCGGGTTTGTTAATCATGCCGTGGCTCAGGCCAGGCCCATAAGCAGTCACATGACCACTGTTTATGGCATCGACGTAGAACTGCAGCGGACTTCCTGTATAAGGACGTAAACAGGTCAAACCTGGGCTTTCATGTCTGGTACACAGTTAAGCATCAGTGATAATAATAAATGAGGATAAAAGCACCAAGATTTTTTACCTGGTATGTGGTTGCCATCATACTTGATGTCCATCTCGTGCAGGCCTTTCTCAGTAGGGGCGTACTTGACCGTCACAGTGCCGTCCTTATTGTCAGTGATGTGAGGTCGTGCTGTCTTGCCTGAAGGCATTCGTACCTCTCCTAAACAACATGCAGTCATAGTCAGTTTGTGTAAATTGTTGTAAGTTATACAAATAACTCCAGAATTATTGGCACCCCTCAAACATGCACAAAAAGTATTGAAAAACTTTTCTTTTTTTTTTTGGTGTTTTAAATTTTAGCATTTTATCAACATGTGATGCAATGGCTAGGCTTTTTGGTTCTGGGTGTGCGTTACTCTTTGTTCCCTCTGTGCCCATGGGTTTCTTCCAAGTCCTCAAGTTTCCTCCCACAAATAACAATAATAATAATAATATGTCTAATATAAATTGGAGGAACAAAATACCATTTATTCCATGTGTTGTTCAGTTAATACTGTATATCGCTCACTTTCATGGAGGGTGCCAAAAATTCTAAAGCTGATAACATATTGTCTAATTTTCCCGCAGCCGAATTTATATTTTATCCAAATGTGCTCGGATCAAACCTGTGATTTCTCCTTTCTGCACAGTGAAGGGGATGACCAGACTGAAGGGACGAAGCATGGGCTCCATGCCATTAATAGCTGTCACTGGTTCCTCAGTAGCCTGGAACGGAATCAGATTTGTGTAAGCACCACTGAATAGTTAGACGTACAGAGTACAGAGCCAGCTGAGAGGATCCTACTCAATAGAAACAGGCAAGCCATGCACAAAAGAAGAATACAGGTCAAGACAGGTTTCAGTTGAAAAGTTGACTTGGGTAGTTGAACTGTAGTTGAAATGTTGCAGCTGAAATGAGATTGTAGAGAAGATGGATGAAGAGAATGGCTGAGAGGTTAAAAACGAGTGAATGAGAATGGGATGGAGATTGTATAAGGGGAGTTGTGGAGAGGGCTTAAATGTGTACCCAGTGAGGGGAGTAGCCCTGGTAAGGCGAGTAGGGCTGCTGTAACTGCACTTTATCGCACGGCTCTTCTATTATAGGAACGGTATCACACGCCTGGAGATGGAGGAAGTCACATGGTTAGTTGGCTGAAACCACACTCATGCTTTAAATCTGTCTTCTAGGTAATCAACATATTCCTTCTAGGCAAGCGAGCTTCTGAAGTTACAGTTGTCTCCTCTGAATATTGTAATTTTAGATTTATACCACAACGCTGTTCTTAGTTCTGATTGGTTCTGAAATGTGTTGATCATAACAGCAGCTTTGACATTATATCTGCCTGCAAGATTTATAATCTTATCATAGCATGTTAGCATTGGCAAATTGCTGTGTACATGTTAAGTAAAGCTCTTTGCTGTTGTAGGGTAATAATCAACTTCAGGGCAATGTTCCAACTGTTCACTTAACCTGTTAACATCCTCACTAAGAACCAAGTAATGGATCTGCATGTATGCCATAAGTAATACTAATAAGAATCTTTTTTTTTTTTAAACAGACCCATTCCAATCAGCCTCTTCCAAATGGTTGAGATGTCACTTTATGGTATATGTAGGACAACAGAAATCACAAATAAGTCAATAAGTTGTGTGTGGTGGTGCAACAGCATAAACAATGTTGGGCAATAGATCTACAGTACTTTATGGCATGAAGCATACACAGCCACATCTAGTGGATATTTTTAACATAGTGTACCTCGACCGAGTGGTGGAGATGGGTCAATCTGGTTGAAAACATTCAACACATTATAAAATCATAGCTTGCCCTTAGAGTAAATAGTGTTTGTGTATTAAAAGTATGAATGTGTGTAAAACCAATAATTTTTATGATAAAATGTGTAAACATTCAAATGATTAAATATAATATAATTTTATTCCAAATCAGCATGACCTGTTTGTCTACCACTTTACATTCTGACACGTATTGACTCCTCATAATGCAAAGCATGCTCACCACCACATGGAAGGGGCTGTTGGGGATGTGCTCTCCTCCAAAGCGAATAGTGATGATGTATTTCCCCGGCTCTGGAGCCGTGTAATAGATATCGAAAGTTCCATCCGAGTTCTCAACCACATCCACATCTAGTTCAGCTCCATCAGGGGTGGAAACTTTGCATGTGACTTTTCCCTTCCCAGCAGCCTTTGCATCCACAGTGATAACAGTTTCCTCGCCAATCTGGATGGTGGGTCCGAGTCCCGAGCCTGGTCGGAATTGAATTTACAGTTACGGTTAAAATTACTATGTTAATGTTGTGTTCGGAAATTGCACTATATAATTTGACGAATATTATGGAGTGTATGGTTCAACATTTAGTATTGAAATACGTACCCAGGCCGTGTCCTCCAATGGAAACTGCAAGCAAACATTATGATACAATTAATATACACAAGATATGTTAGATAGAAATATTTTACTTATTTCATTGTACTGATTGAAGTCATTACAGTATGTAAAGTCCATTTGATGAGCTTACCTGTGACCAAACACTTGCTGGCGTCTCCAGTGGGCAGCGCATGGATGCGGTATGGAGAGAAGGGAATCTCATCTCCTCCATATTTGATGGTGATGGTGTAGCGGCCTGTCATATCTGGCACATAGGACACTGTGTATGTTCCGTCTCTGTTATCCCTGATGTTCGCTTTCTTTGGCTTTCCTTCTGGATCCTATTTGAAATAAATTGAGTTTAACAAGCCAGTGTGACGGTCTCATGTGTGTATCATCTCGTACGTAATTACATGAATCTATCATACAGCTGATATAACATCTCCCAACTTAAGAAAACAAATTGGATTTTGTATAAAATGTGTTAACTATATTTTAGGGAGCAAAGCTTTTAGTTAGTTATGTTACGGAAACCACATTGAATAATTAGATCAAACTCAATGGAGTGTAAGTCCACAGAGACCAGCAGAGATATAATATTACAAAAATCTATGATTTTCCTAAATTAAACTACGTATTTTCTGTGCATTTCGCAGTGCTGGTAAATAATAGTGCTGCAAAGATGTGCATCATATAAACCATTGTATAAGACAAAATACTTGTTGACCAATCACTGCTGCTGATAGACCTATATGGTCTGCTTAAAGATAAAGAGGTGACTAATAAGGTTGGTTCCATTTTCACTATGATGGATTAGGACTGCAGTTACTGTGAATTTTTACATTTATATCCAGAATTTTTATTTCTGTAAAGCTGCTTTGCGATTAATATTCATGGCATGCTCACATTTCTACATCAATCATAGCCATTCTTGAGCTCATGCAAGTGGAATGGGGCAGAGAGTGCTTTGCTCTGAGTGTATTACACCACTCCCTGATGGTGCAGCTTCACAAGTAGTGATGGGACGTTCATGAACGATTCACTTATTTTGAACGAGTTTTTAACGTGACTCAGAAGAATGAGTAGTCTCGGAGAGTTATTCGTTCATTTTCTACTGGCCGCTCCGAATCGTTCGCTCTTTTGTCACGTGACTCCCATAGAGGCTATGCAGTGCAATAGATCCAAAAGAACGAACGCCTCTGACTAGAAGACTCATGAGAAGAACCGTTCAATTCTGTTTTCTGTGTAATGCACTGCATAGCGTCTATGAGAGACAAGTGACAAAAGAACGAACTATTCGGACCAGAAGATATAAGAGATGAGCTGCTCATTCTGTTTGTCATAATATGTGATTTGCTACATTGTGATATTTTCATTACTGGAACTACAGCCATAAATATAGAGACCAAAATGAATAAAATTTCCCATAACTAGATCTGCTGGTTGGAAGCTGTCGCTGATGGTGGACAGCCCTAAAAAGATGCGTGGGAATTGGATATGACTAACATAATGAAAAAAAAGCATGAATTTAAAATAAAGGATTGTGTTTCACTTCTTGCTTAATTCATCCTTGCAAGATTTATCAAATACAGAGCAGAATAATATCGTTTGTTCCTAAATGAATGTTTTCAGTTACTGTAGCTGAAATCTTGATGTTCTATTTTTAAATTTAAATTAAGAAAATATGTAGAATTAAAAGATTTGAGAATGGTACTATGAGATGAGGATGTTACACTAGATAAAAGTTAGCACTCTTTTGACAAGCTGTATGTTCCACAAACACTTTATATAATATGATACTCCAGAAGGCTGTTTCATACTAT
>JAQQZT010000004.1:6716705-6730578 GCA_030068275.1 Clarias platycephalus | reverse complement strand
AAAAAATCCAGGGAAAGGTTTGTACTATAAACCACATGGTGCACAGTATGAGTATACTGTACAAATAACAGGCACACCAATGTTTTAAGAAAACCAGTCAGGATATGTTATAGAACATCCTGGCTTCAATAGAGATTGAGCACAAAACAGATATAGACAGGGATATGTTGTTAAACCCCTAATATATACATGATTGTAGTATGTCAGATCTACTTTGCTCTTTTCCCTATAGGAAGTAAAAAATGCAAGCTTACCTGACACCCTTAAACTAATCCCCCATGGCCAAACACACTCTGTTTCACCTCTTCTTCGACCAATTAATAACACCCTGAACGTCTTCTTGTCATTTCCTTTAGCAGTTGAATATTCTGCCATGTCATATTAGATTTCCATGTCTAATCATATGAATATTATGAAATGGAACATGTGGCTCACATCACTATGCAGGACACCAATGACATCACTGGCGGGGTAATCTTATGCTCAGTTAATTAAGGGAACAGTGAAGTCACACACACACACACACACACACACACACACACACACACACACGCATGCACGCACACACATGTCATGAGAAGGTTAATGAGAAGAAGCAGACAGAGGAATGTTCTGCAGGAATGCTGATGGATGCATGACATTAATTACTATTGATGAATACCCTTCATTAATGTTTAATTACCGAGCCTTACAGGCTCCTGGGAGACTGAAATCAATTAGTTACATCTTATGGGATGGTCACTGCTGCTGTATGAGCCTCAAAACATTTATAATTTCTAAAAAAAACAAATGAGCAGCTTGCATTTATGCAATAACATTGATGAATGAAACAAACACAGACCTTTCATAAGTGCAAAGATCTGCATGGCATCTGCAGAACTTAATTACAGTACGCAGTAAGCACGATTGTATTGGTCACTGACTTTCTTGATTGCTCAGTCAGTGCGTGCTGCACAGTATCATTCTTTCTCACAAAGAAAGGCTTGTCCGACTTAAGCCAACTTTTAATGGGTTTCAGATCTTAAATCCAAGAAAATGCAGTCAAATGATTCATGACTGGTTCACAAAGTAAAAGCACACAGTGTGATTCCCCTCAGGGTAATGGCTTTTTAGTAGACCACCATATGATTAAATTACCTTATATCAAACAGAGAGACCCCAATAAACCTGATGCAGATTGCAATTGTATAAGATGTAGTGCACAAAGGCGAACAGAGGAGGAATAAATAAACTGGTGAATGACTGAATAGATGGTATGGAGAAAAAAAGATAAGTATATGGATGAATGGGTGGATAGACATGTGGATGGGTTAAAGTAGAAATGTGGGCAAAAAGGTATTTTGATATGCATTTAGATGGATGGGATAAGCAGGTACAGTACCTGTCAAAAGCTTGGACACAAGTTTGAATTTATTTTTTACATTCTAAAAAAATACAGTTGTTATTTTAAGACACAAAGGTCTGAAATATTCTTTCTTGCAAGAACAGTATTGTCAAGTGCAATTGCAAACCCCATCAAGCACCATGATGAAACTGGATCTCATAAAAACCATCACAGGAAAGCAAGACCAAAACTCTAATCAAACCTCTGCTGCAGAGAAGTTGTTCATTTAGAGCTACAAGCCACAGAAATCACCAATTAACAAACAGCACCTCAGATTAGAGCCGTTATCAAGGTATTACTAAGCTCAAGTAGCAGACACATCTCAATATCAACTGTTCAAAGGAGATAATTGCATATCTTGGATACCTTCAGCATTGTTTTACAATGTACAGTAGAAAGAAATAAAAATCAGCCCGGACCATGAAACTAGAAGGTGTGTCCAAACTTTTGACTGGTATTGTATTGTAATGGATGGATGGATGGATCGATGAATGGATAGATGAATGGATGGGTTGTAATGGTGAGTCAAAATATTTCTGGATGGATGGATGGATGGATGGGTGGATGGATATGTTGTTAGGTGGATAATGGGACAGAACTTCATTATCCACTATAACACTTACTTTAGAGGGATCAGGAGGCATCACCCCTTCTACTGTAAAAGGGCTTCCTGGAACAGGGTTCTCATCATATGTGATGTCCACTTTGTAGGGTCCCTCCTCTGGGGGAATATACTTCACAGAGTGCACATCATTAGTAGTTCCAGATTCTACCTTGCATGGGATTGGTCGTCGAGAGGGTGAGAAGATTTTCACATCCACTTTGCCCTGGCCGCCGGCTCCACGCGTGTTAACGGTGAACTCCTGATCTTTCCCAACATCCACTTCTACACAGCACAAACAGGAGAATCACAGGAGAGTCTCAGTCGTCAATGTGCACATTTTTAAACCGAAACACATAAAGAAAAACAGCATAATTATCAGAAGGAATGTCTGCAGACATACTGGTGTTGAGTCCTTGGACTTTGACCTTGCTGAGGTCCAGTGGAGGCGCGACGTTAATAACGAAGGGACTTTTGGGGATGGGGTCACCTCCATGGCAAACAGAAATACTCATGTTACCCTAGAAAACGATAACAGGATTATTCTACCATAAGTGAATGATTATGTTTCAGTGGGATATATTGGTTTTACATCGGTAGTATACAGTATAATACTATATTAGTTACATTTCGAAAAAATAAAGTGATGTTAGATTGGAAATAGACAGCAAAGTGCGAGTTTTTTAAGTTATTCCAATGAAATATGGATTTGGGTTGTTGTGAAGAACATTTTATCATATAGTTTAAAATTAACTTTATATTTAACATTAACTTTACTTAAAACACATATTTCTAAATGGAATATCATCGTCACAATAGTGAAAACCCTATGAAATGTAGACTGTTTAATGTCTATCAAACCTCTATTATTACTGGGCAGAAATTAAATATCATATGTCACAGTCATAGAGTGATTTAATGTGTCATGACAAATCTGCTCACATCTGACTCTCAGTCATCAAGTGGTAATTAACACTTTGTCAAGTCAATTACCACACAGTTCTTTTATAGCCGTGAGACCTTGAATTTATTATCCCATTGAAACAAAAGGTCGTGTGTGGGATTTGATATCCTTTAGCAAACTTCCTTCCTCCAACTATTTCTAACACATCCATATAAAATGTACGAGTTCAAGGCCTATAGTGTGTAAATGTTGAAGAAAAAGAAAAATGCTGCACTGACACGATACATCATGGATATATCATGCAGATGACAACATAATTAGTGTGTTCGGTTTCCTCATTGTAAGTCATAAAATGTACATCTTATATTCAGCTTTCGATCTACAGTATTTATTAATATACTGAAGGTGTAATATTCTATATATCAGTTCACTAGATAGAATTTACAACAAATCTATGATGTATTAATCACAAACACAATAGTGAAACTGATCGATCTTTTGGGATTTTAATATACAGTGTTGGCCAAAAGTATTGGGACAAAAGTGAACCCCAGGGTTGTAATGAAAGTTCCAAAAAAAAAAAAAAAGATTTAAAATAATGATAAGAATAATTTGTCCAATCCAATCAAATTGCTATACAACCATCAATATTTTTTAATAATCAAAGTTCTTTATTCCTCAAAACCTGCTGGATCTGGCTGGGCATAAAGTGGGCAAAAAGAAGTAACCTGGTGTCACTCGCCCAATCCATGCCTGCTTGACTGCTCCCTGAAGATCATGTACAAAAGACGGTTTCTTCACTGCTATTCCCTTCTTCACTATTATCCAACAGTTTTCTATTGGGTTTAGGTCTAGAGATGACCCACGTCATGGCTCCAGAAGCCAGCTTTTTACTAGTTTTAGTTAATTAGCATAACTCTTCAGCTAGATTGCATATACAGAGTTATGTCTTTTATGAAGTGTCAATCTTTGTCATTTTAAGAGTAATATATATTTTTTTAAAAGTCCTCTTACTGTAAAATATTCCACTTCAGGATGGTATTATTATACTACATCCTGTTTGTGCTTCATTCCTTACCCAGTGTAATCTTGTTTAAGAAATATAATTTGTTAAAGCTCTCCGTTTTTAATAAAAAAGCAGACCACATCTGATCTTCCTCCTACCTGCTGTAGTGCAGTGTAGCGAACTGTAAAGGAGTAGTCGTGGTTATCGATGATCTCGAAGTCACTGACAGTGTCTCCTTTAAGCGCTCCAGTAAAGTGCACCTCTGGTGTGGCCTTGCCGGCTCCTTTAGTGTAGATCGTGAAGTGTGTCGGCTTGCCCACTTCCACACCTGCACCCCATTTAACACAACATTATTGGATTTATATCAATCATTATTGCCTGTTCTGACAGGCTTCGTCACACACAGATGCATAACCATACCAGTCTTGCAGAGTCCTGGACCTTCGGCTCTCACTTTATTAGCATCATGAGAGGGGTCCACTTTAATACGGAAGGGGCTGATGGGTATCTCCTAGAGTTGACAGAAAAAATATTGTTCACATCATTCAAAAAAAGAAGAGAGTCTTAATTTTAAAGAAAAAAAAAAAAACGTAATATAATAAATATGCTAATGATACCTGATCAGCAAACAGCACCATGATGGTGTATCGCCCAGGGCCTGGTGGTGTGTACTTGACAGTAAAAGTGTCGTTGTCATTTTTGATAATGTCAAAATCGATGTCGGCCTCGGCAGGGCCTACCACTCCAGGAGCGCACTTAATTCCTATGCTTACATCTCCTATGCAACGGAATTTGAAGATGACAATTTTATACGGTTTTTATAAACATTTAAATGCACTGTATTTACAACAAAATTAACATTACTGGATGAATCAATATCAGTGGCTTTATGTGGCTTTCTGGAAGAAACATTATACATAATGTAATAAGAAAATGTTTTAATGAGATCTTGGATCTTTAACCTCTCTAATGAGACTTTTTTTTTTGCTTTACACGCGCACACACACGTGTTTTTATAAGAAACAGTACACCCGCGCTGGACACACACGCTTACAAACACAAAATAAAATATGTTTTACGCGCACACACATGGTCACAGCGTTATAGTAAACGGTACACGCATGCACAGATTACCCACAATTCCACAGCGCAAGAGAGAGAAAAAAAACATTGGCTCAGATCACGTGACGCTCGGCGCATGCATGCTACATGATACTCGGTACTCGTAAACCAAGACTTGTCAGGTCAAAATTTATAAAAAATGTTTGCTCGTCTTGCAGAACACTCGCAAACCGCGTTATTCACAATCCAGGGTTCCACTGTATTTGATTTTCATCTATAGTTGAAAATTTTTTTGGCTGATACAATACCAGTCAAAAGCTTGGACACCCGGCTAATATATTATTATTCCTGTGATTTATGTTCTACATTTTAGAACAAAACTGGAGTAACAACAACGGTTATTATTTTAAGACACAAAGGTCAGTTGTGCATGAAAGAACATTATTGTTAAGAGCATTTGCATCAACTCTTCAAAGTAGATTATTGAATATTTCGGATTGTTTTACAATGTAAAAAGAAATAAAAATCAGAAAAGACCATTGATTTAGAAGTAGTGTCGAAACGTTTGAGTGGTACTGTACTGTATGTCGTATAGATGGAAGGAGAGTTGATTCGCTCCGTAAAGTCTTCTTCAAGTCAGTCAGTTTAGAGACAGTGACTCTAATTCATGTTTTTAAATTATTCCTCATGCTCCCAGAACAATTTAAATTCATATAACCTGGTCATTCAGTACTTTCAGGTTATCAGCTGACTTCATATTTTTTGCCACATAATGTTGCTAGGTCTAGACTTGACCAACTGAAGCAACCCCAGATCATAACACTGTCTTCAGAGGTTTATACTGTGGCCACTAAACAGAATGGTTGCTTCATGCGCTTTCCTCTGTAAATTTTAGTGAAAGTAACTTATACTCATCTTTTTTTTGTACCAAGGCTAAATAATGCACTGCTGATATTAAACGGTTAAAATGTACTTAAAAAGAAACACTAAAGATGAGAGCAGGAGTAGACATAAGATGCACAGACTGACCTTGGCCAGCTTCACTGCAATCCACAGTGAAGTAAGTGGGTTCATTGGCTTTCAGGCCACTTTTCTCTACACCTGGTCCATACACCTTCACATTCTCAGGGTGACTGCCTTCTCCGATGTTCACCTGAATTTCAGTCAAGACAAGAGGGCACACCTAACGTCAAACCTCTAGTATGGGTACTGCACCCCCTGTTGTTTTTATGCATTTCGTCTTTTGGAGTGGCTTTGGTAAATTTTCTTGAAACCTGTCCATTTAGGCGCCTAGTGGTGCAAGTGCTGACATCTACAGTCTGATCATTGTGTAAAAATAGCTTTTGTTGAAAGAAAATAGCAGCGACATCAACAGTAATACATTCATTTTGCATGCAAAGTTTAAGGATTCTTTGCTACTGTGTTTAAAGCGCTTGATAACTGAGCAGATGTGTCTCCTCAAGACTCATCTCCTGATGTAACATGACCATTAGAATACTGGACATTCTGTATTGTATATCATGTATTAGACAGAAGTGAGCTCTTACCCTGAATGGACTGTTGGGTACATTGACCTCACCCCAGGTGATGATGATGGTGTGTTTAAGCGGTTTTGTAGGGATATAAATGCAAAAGAAAGTGCCGTCACCATTGTCTGTAATTTGAATGTCAATTGGGTAACCGTCAGAGTCCTAAAGAAAAATAAATCAACACAAAGTCAAATATAAAGGCAATTTGTGAAAATAAAATAGCATTTCTCACATCAAATTATGTCCTATTACAAAATGAGAGGCCACATGAAAAAAATAGCTTGTAAAATAATTATAAGATACACTAGGTAAAATTTAACTCCAGAGAAACTTCAGAGGTTCTGCACACATTTATACGTATATAAATAGTGATATGCTGCAGGTAGGTACCTGAGCATAGATCTTCAGCTGACCCCTTCCTGCTCCTCGAGCATCTATAGTAAAATCTGCTGGTTTGTTTACGATGCAGCCAGTGGGCTCCAAACCGGGACCATAACATTTCACCTGCATGAAGAAGGAAAAACCCATCAGTACGGCAATGAAAATATTTCCAAGCATCATTAGACATTGTGGTTATTATTTTGGCTGTATTTTGACCTTCTCTGGAAAAACATCATTTGCTGCAGGAAGGATGTGTGCCATGAAGGGGCTGTCCTTAATGTCCTCATCATCACAGATGACATGGACAGCGTAGTCACCAGGCTCTGTGGGCCAGTAGAGAACATCACAGGAGCCATCACCCTTATCATCACACTCGATCTTTGCCTGAGATGGTCCTTCAATGGAAAATCCTACACACACAAACACAAGCTTAAATGTATATTCTGTTACTATTACACCATAGAAATTGAGTCCAAGACATACAGTCCTCTCGATGTGTCAGAGGAATAAAGAAAAACCAAAAACATACAGTAACAAGCCTTACCCAGGGTTCCCACCTCCGTCCCGATCGCCTCCACAATAAAGTCAGCTGATTTGCCCACCATGCCTGTCTCCAGGCCTGGACCCCATGCTCTCACCTTCTGAGGTCCTGCATCCTCACTGATCAACACCTCAAATGGACTACAAACGTGCACACACACACACACACACCAAATCCAGACACCATTTCAAATGATCTCGGAGTTGTTCCAACCATTTCATATATTTTAGTCTCTTATTAATGAGAATAATTTCCCCAGGCTTGTTATTAAAGCAGGTGGCTTTTCACCACTGTTCTGACCTTCGTGGGATGGCATGTCCTCCCCAGGTAATGATCAAAGTGTATTTTCCAGGGAAAATCGGGTAGTAGTTACACTCATACACCCCATCGCCGAGGTCACACACCTTAACAGGTTCATCTCCACCCTCTTAACAGTAAAAGCAAAGATTATTTTACTATTGTGACAGTTACAGAATATATATATATATATATATATATATATATAGATAGATATATAGATATAGATATAGATATATAACTTAAAAAACACTGATATATGAAGTTTTATGATGGTTCATCATCTTCCGAATTCACTTACTTGGGTTTTTGATGATGACCCGCAACTCTCCGCTACCTGCCCCTCTTGTATAAACTTTAAAATCAGCCACCTCCTTCACCCGCACACCCTTGGGCTGTAGACCTCGTCCGATGGCCCGACAAGCATTCGGGTTGCTCGCTGATGAGTGAGAAAAGAGGTTAGTCTTGTACACAAAATAAACAAAGAGAAACATTTAGGCAGTCTCACATACTCTACTCGCACTTACTAAGAGCTCAGAGCTGCTAAGATGTAGTGTTAGTTTGAATGAGAAAGTCATTGCATATGGGAGTAAAGTATGGGTGGTTACATGAAAAATGAATAGCTCAAGCACATAGAGTTGGCATGTATTTGTTAAGTTGAATTATTTGAATTTCAACAAATAATCAAATGTTATAGAAAGCCAAGTCTAACATATCCCTGTAATAGTACAAACAGGTTCAGGGTCTAAGAAAGAGATAAATTACTGCAACAAAATACAGTTGCATATGATTACAAAGTAAGAATGCTTTTACGGCTACTGTTAGCATGCTAGCTAACAATAGCAAACCCTACAGAAAATCTAAGAAGTCATAAATCTAAATATAAAAGTTGATATTTGTTTGTGATGGTAAACCTAGAAAGCTAACCAGGGACCGTGGAGGCCAGTGGAGACCATTGTATTTATTCCAATATTTTATGACCGCGGTAGGACCGCCGGTCAACATTCACACACATGCATTGCAATGCATGTCTTTGGACTGTTGGAGGAGACCAACCACGGGTAGAACATGCATACTCTGATTCTGAGGTGGGAATCGAACCAGGGCCCTGGAAGTGCACGGCGACAATGCTAACCACTACGCTGCCACATACTGTAATGATATAAATGCTTGTACAGTAATCGTCACTGTCAGTGTTATATTAACTAAAAGAATATAATCATTCATGGTCAGTCATTAAATTTTACTACCTGGGTAATCCTGTAGGCCATATTGTTAAGCATTCGTAACGTTTACTGCTAAAGCTAGTCACGCTAGCAGGATTCCAGCTAGCCAAAGAGATTCCAATGAGATCATTAGAATAGTTTGAGAAATATTTTTGTTTGTTTGTTTGTTTTAATTCTGATAGGATTCCTGACAAAATCTGTCATAAGTGTCTAAATATTTTATTGCTAAAGCTAGCCAGGATTTTACAAATGTCATTTAGCAGGTTTGCTAACATGTCAACTTTACTTCTGAATATTAGCCAAGCTAATATAAACTAATCTGACAAGAATTGTAACAGGAATTTTAAGTCTTGTCAATTTATATGATTATTCATCACTACTGAAGCTAGCTAAATGGACATCACATGCTATCTTGGCAGGCTATTACTGTACATGGTATTAAAAAAAAGAACTGAAAGCAAACATATGTCCCACTTTAAGACTGTCAGTCCACAGTCCATAGTCTACTAACAGACTGCTGTCAAAACTGGTCTATTAGAAATGGCAGGCCAATTTTCCGAATGATTTACTGAATGAAAATTACATTGACTTCTTTTAGATCTGGGTTTCTTTTTTTGAAGGGAAGATCAGACCTTACAGAGCAGTAACAGCACTAAGACCGTAATTTAGCCACATCATAAAGGGGCTCACAATGACAGTCATTTTCTAAAAAAACTACTGAAACCCATTTGTAATTCTAGCCTTATATCTAGTCAAATAAAAAAAAGACAGATTCCAAAAAAAAAAAAGAAAACGCATAAACTGCTTTATTAGAAAAGAATATTATTAGAAAACCGCTCATTTGCACATGAATAAAGTTGAATTATCCATGTTGCGTTAGACGGAGTTAATCAGAACAAATAATCTGATTATAATGGTTATGAAAGCCACAAAGAACACAGATTATGATGAGTATGATGATGATGAGACAGAGATTAGGATGATCATGACAACGATGATGATGATTATGATGATTCACTAGACGGTCACTTTGACAAGAGCCTTCTGATGCCAGATCAGTGTTTTGACAATACATCAATTACATGCATAATATTTTTCCACTGGTCAGTTGAGGTTATTAGAAATTAATTTAAGAGACTGAGTGGAGGAATTAATTAAATCATGTTATGGTAGGTTAATTTTGTAATTATTGCATTAGCATGTAATAGAGAATAAAAACATCAGATCCAGCCCAACTGTAAAGGCCATGCAGTTGAAAATGGTTGAGCATGTGTAAAGGTGATCGTCCAGCTTTCTTTCTGCAGGATTGAGATGAGACCTGAAGCAAATCGAGCATTTGTCTGTTTCTAATCTCTCACACACAGTTCTGCATACATTCCAATCGCTCCCTGCTGCAAGCTGTATGTAAAGTCTTGATGTTGCAGATGGCCAAGCACTGGAACATGCCAAAAAGCCAGGGGAAAGAGGGTTGGAGTGTCGAAATAGACACACCGGAGGGATTGAAAGGGAAAACAGGGACAGGGAGAGATTGACATGGTCAGGGAGGGAAAAGAAAAGACAGAAAGGGTCAGGAATGACTAGGGAGGAACAAAGAGGAACGGGGGATGGAGGGAAGCGAAGCGACCAAGTTTGCGCAGGCATGTGCCGCACCCCAGCGGGCCGTACTGACTTGCTCGCCTGGGTTTGGGCGGCGTTGGGGGGGGCACTTTCTTGGACTTTTCGGAGGGCGGCGTGCGAATAGACTGAGGGATTATCTGAACCGGGGAACCGGCCGGCACGCTGCTCAGAGGAGCTAGAATGACACACAGGCGAAAGAGAACACAGCAACACTTTCAAAACATGTGAGTATGAGTGTGTGCATGTGTGTGTACCGAACCCCTGGAGCAGAGAACATTAGATAACCTCCAGTGATACCCAAAAAACACGTTCCAGCCTGGACACTCACACAGCATCACACAGTCAGCAAACACACTTTTCAAGAAATTGTGCACAGTCATCATTAGGTCCCTTTCTGAAAAAAACATCCATCATCCAAACCACATTACGGACTTCAGGTATTTATGCAAATAACAACGATGCACTTGACAAGAAGGGACGAGGATGGTATGAAGTGAATTGTGTCTTTTTATTGCAAGCACAGATTTGGGAGCACACATCTGACACTGCAATTAAAATGCAAATTTGCGATTCAAGAACAAATTAACTGAAAACAAACAAAATATATATTAGTTGCAATGTTTTTTATCGCAAATTTAAACAGGTATTTGTGAACCATTAACCTATTCCTGCAAGTTACGTTGAATGTAATTGGTGGTGGATGAGAGGTTAGCATCACGGAGTTGATACTTAGCATAACCAACGTATGTATATACTGTAGGCTACAATTCATCGCTGATGGTGAAGAGTGCATGTATGTCCTTCTGTTTTATTGGAATGATTTGTAATGTAGTATAGCACGGATATTAATAGTTTTGTTAGCTAGTAAATTTTAGCCAATATCGGGCATGGTGGCGCAATGGTTAGCACTGTGGCCTTGCACCTCCAGTAGTATCTGTAGGGTGTGTGTCCTGCAATGCATGGGCTCCCTCATGCCATAAGTCTACTGGGATAGGCTTCAGGCCGCCGCAACTCTGTACACAGGATAAACGGTATAAAAGATGAATGAATGAATGAATGAATTAATTAATTAATTAATGAGTAAATATAGCCAATGTCAATAGGTTATGCTAAGTATTAACTTCATGAAGCTAACCTCTCAATCATCAGCGTAGACTCCGCCCAATGCATTGAACGTAACTTGCAAGCAAAGGTTTCTGATTTGCAAACATCTAATTAAATTCCTGATCGAAATGAATAACATTACAACTCATTTTTATTTTTTATTTTCAGTTCAAATTTTTCACTCAAGCAAACTTGATTTTTGCTTGCCGTATAAGTCGAATGCTCTCAAATCTGTTTTAAGTGCTTACTGTATGTTAAAATACACAGAATTCACTTTATACAAAAGACAGAGATTAACAGGTTAACGAACAGTGCATGTGCGTATAAGGTCTAGATTGAATTAAATTATTACATGTAATAAAAACAGAAAGTTGATGAAAGTAATTACAGTCGTTAATTGGTCAGGATTAGATAAATCATCCTGTATAGCAGGCATGAAGGCTTGTCAAGTCTCACCCTCTGAGATGTGTACAGTAAAAGGGCTTCTGGGAATTTGCTGGCCAGCGAATGTTACATAGATAACATGAGGTCCTTCCAGTACAGGGCAGTATGTACAGCGGAAATTACTGTCCCCTCTGTTCTCTAGTATGATTTCCACCGTGTCCCGGCGACCCTGTGAATCCACGATGATTACGCCCACGTCACCTGCGCCCGCACCTGAGAGGACACGTGCTCATGTAAAACAACAAAGTACAACTCAAGATTATGGTAATGAATCAAACTACCCCGGATTACATGCTTTGTTGAATGTGTTCTGTTGAAACTTATTGACATGTCCACCTGCAGTATAGATGTCAAAGTAAGTGGCCTTATGGGCCACATTGCCGACTGGTTCCAAGCCCGGACCACGTGCCTGCACCTTGTTGGGGTCTCCCAGGGCTTTGGACACATTCACAAGGAAGGGGCTGTTGTTAATGTCCTGCCCAGCAAACAACACCTTCACCTGGATACGGAAGCAAGCAGACATTTTTTTAAACATAAATGACAACCAACGTGTATTTAACATCATTGATACTTGTGTTCCGAGGGGGAGCACAAGACACAGCAAGGTTATTATAATAAAGTAATACTAGTGAGCCCCTAGAGTCTAGGATGCCAGTAGTTTTTTCTTTAAAAAAAGGAATTTCGAAACTTTTAAACAACAATCATAGGAATAACATATTTTCTACTATTGAATCTCGGACATAAATATCACATCATACATTTTATCGCCTTATGAAATGAAGTCAAGTAGTTAATATAATTTGTTTTTTACAATCATTACACACATCTAGCATAAATAGCAGGGACAAGAAAACATTACTGTGTTTAAATAAAAATGTAAAAAACTGAAAAAATAAATTGCGTTACAAAATTGTCATATAGCCTACAAAATTTACTAGAAAAAGAAAGGAAAAAAAATTGAACAGGCAGTCATGACATAATTGCCATGGTAGAACAGTTAGCTCAGGATGACTGTATAACAATTACATGTAACCAATTGTCTCCTGTGTCCCTGTTTGGAACACATTGACACAAAGAAATAACAAAAAGACAAAGTTGGGTACCTTATGAAGACCTTCCACTTTGGGCAAATAGGCCACAGAGTAGCTTCTGTTTTTGTCATTGTTGGGGATCACACGAGCCTAGAAGAAGTACAGATGACAGACCGAGGTTTATTTTTTGCTAACGATCATGACAATGAAGCATACAGTAAGCTGAAAGTTTTATAAATAACTCAAAACCTCCAAATTAAACATGATGTCTGACCTCCTCTGTGTGACCCTCAGGATCCTCGACGTACACCAGCACCTCACCAAGCCCCGCCTCCACTGTCTCCACTATAAACTCAGCCGGTTTTAACACCATGTTCCCTCTGGGCTCGATACCTAACAAAGAGAAAAGTATGAAACAATAATAATAATAATAATAATAATAATAATAAAAGTCAAATCTAAAATAAAAACAACAATGTTCACTCTTGATTTGGAAAAAGTCTCCCTCACCAGGACCATAGGCTTTGGCCCTCTTGGGGTGCAGAGTTTTAGAGCGCAGAGGAGCGCCAGGCTTCAGCTTGGCTTTAGGGAACTGAGACAGGTAAGTCATGACAGAGTGCTCATCCACATTGGGGTCCACAATCTCCTCAGGCGCTATAACCTGTACAGGGCAAATGTCAAAGAGGTTTACATTTCAGTAGGGGTAACACAGTACAATATCTAGTTATGATGCATAGATTAGAAAA
>JAQQZT010000004.1:6650339-6678204 GCA_030068275.1 Clarias platycephalus | reverse complement strand
GTGTGTGTGTGTGTGTGTGTGTGTGTGTGTGTGTGTGTGTGTGTGTGTGTGTGTGTGTGTGTGTGTGTGTGAGTTCTCATTCCACTCGAACATTCCACTGAACTGACTAGCTGACACATGGTAACAATTAGAGACACTATTTTATCTGAAGAGGAGAGTGAACATGTGCACACACACACACACACACACACACACAGAGCGAGTGGGGGCATATATTATATATACGTTGGGGGTGGGAGGTAATTCTATCACTATCAGTCAGAGTGCTCAATGCTAAGCTATATTCTACATAACTGTCTCTGAGCTGTAGCAGAGAAAATTCCAGCATTTAAGCAAGGACATGCTTCAGAATAGTCAATAAGTTTTAAGTATTCCTTATCCTAGTATGATTTATCCTAAATCATTTTAATTAGCATTTTGTATCTTTCTCTCTGTCTCAAAAATATGTCAGCTAATAAGCTAGTTAAGAAGTTCCTCTGGTCATTCAGGGTTAACCGTTTTTTTAACTGTTTTTCTCCAAATGCTATCTTTGTTGTCAACTTATCAACTTGCAATTGAAATACAGTACAACTTTAGTATGAAAGTGTCAAAGATTTAGCAAGAATATTTGCACTAAATGTTCCATCACCCTATGTGCTACCCTATGTGCCTTTTTACATGGCTGTTTCATTTGGTCATTCATGTCTCAGTCAATGCAAAAGCCTCATAATCTGATTAGCATGTTTAGCCTAAATATTTTTGTAGCTAGCTGGATGCCTCTGTCTCTAGGGGGGGGTTGGGCTTTGGAAATAGCAACTTATACACAAACCCTTATACACAAATTCTTTTCATTTTCAAAAAAAACTCCACAGCAAATAGAGTTAATATATGAAAGCATCTAATTATTTAGCTAATAATATGAGTGCTCGATGCTAAGCTATATTGTATATAACTGTCTCTGAGCTGTAGCAGAGGAAATTCCAGATTTAAGCAAGGACATGCTTCAGACTTGTCAAATAAGTTTTAAGCATTCCTTGTATGTCAGTTCTGAAATTCAGTGACAATTTCATCAGCTGTGCAAAGTGGGCTTGCTAGCCACTTTTGCAACACGCTTTAAAATGCCTTAAAATAAAATCATAACAGATAAATAAAAGTTTATATAGTCATTTCCTTTGTTAATTCAAATTTAATTAAACTCTGAAACAAAGCCCTGATTAAGATTCTTTTATTAGCACCTTTCTGTTAAAGCTAGATTTCTGCATTACAGTTCTGCTACTGGCTGGCGAGCACACACATAACGAAAAGGCTGAAACAGAGAGGGAGAAAATGGATCTTTAACCTGTGTAATGAGACTTTAGTTTGCTTAAAACGCGCACACCCAAGTGTGTTATAATAAACAGGACACGCGCGCTGTACACACACGCATACAGACACAAAATAAAATATGTTTTACACGCACACACACGTGATCACAGTGTTATAGTAAACAGTACACGCGTGCACAGATGTTGATTATACCAGTATGAGACAAGCACTAAGACCCAGCAGGGGAGACGATTACCCACAATTCTGCAGCGCAAGAGAGAGAAAAAACATTGGCTCAGTTGTGAGAAGCGAATGCGTGATACATAATACTCGGTACTCGTAAACCAAGATTTGTTTGTTTTTCAAGTCAAAATTTGCAGATTTGTCAGGAACATGCAGATTAGGCTATCAGGCGATTTCAAATTTCCAAAGTGTGTGACTGAGCGTGTGAGTATGTATATGTGTGTGCCCAGAGATGGACTGACACATCGTCCATGGTGTAACCCACCTCATGCCCTAAATCTTCTGGACCCCCCACGACCCTGTATACAGGATAAAGTGGTATAGACGATGAGTGTGTGAGTGAGTTCTGCTACTGGAGTGCATTTAGAAGCAGACAGAGAGGGAAAAGACTTTTACCTATCATAAACAAATTTGCTTAAAATTTTAATAAATGTCTTTTATAATAAATTAATTTTGCTAGCACACACAGAAAAAACTATTACATCAAGCTAGCCACCTATGGACTGGAGTGTTCTAACAATACTAATACTTCACAGCCAAAATGGATAAAAATGTACAAAACAGGTAAAAAGCATTAGAAGTATCATAAGAGGTTCGGGAGCCAAAGTGTAGCTTAAAGCATTCTAATGGTTAATTGGTGCATTACAAATTATACATTTTGTTTTTTGTTTTTAAAAGTAACATACATTTTCATTGAATTGTAGTATCATAGTTCAGGGCTGCCTGCTGTTCACAGATATCGCAGCCCTCCTGTTGGATGATACAGGCAAAATCCCTACTTTAAAAAACGATATGTAACCTACCCTAACATATATCCATACATAACAAGACATAGAAAGTGGAAACGAGAAATCAATCCCCATGTTGAATGTTCTAATTCACTCAACAATTCACTTTCTCCCTTACTAGTCTTAATTCCAGCTGTGTGGTTTCCCAAAGACATCTGGATTTGATAAAAGCACATTGGTTTCCAATTGATGCTGTCATGCAGTGGTATCCAATAAGTCAATACTGACCATTTTAAAATCCCCCAGCATCGATGTCAGGTGTTATTATTATTATTATTATTATTATTATTATTATTAATACTATTATTATTATTATTATTAATTCTATAAGCAGCAACGTTTGGTGTCATAATTCAACAGCCCATGTATCCTACTAGTAAAGGTCAAGTACTTCTACACTAGGCTTTGGACACCAAATATGAGTGGCTAAATAATTTTCTTTCTTCAAAAGAGATTGAAATATCAGTAACAGGTTTTAGTTTTCCATGTTCACCACTATTGAGAAATCTTCACATTCCGAAAGAGACTTGATGTCAGCTCATGTTTCTGGAAATCATGGCTACTACTTAAGTAACCTTTAATCTCTGCAATACATTTCCCCACTCGTTCAGCCCCACTCCGTTTAGCTTGGGGTCTATTTCCAGCACCTGTCAGGGGATAGAGCCCAGAGTCCAGCTGTCTCTGCATCAATCACCCACTCAGAAAAGATCTAATGCAGGACATTTGAATCAAAAACATGATTTGGCAAATGCAAATGACAAAAATGCTCTTTTCTGCTTTTTGAAAAAACATAGAATCAGGATTGAAAAGAAGAAAAAGAAGTAAAGCTAGTTGATTTGTTACATCATTCTAATAACAAATTGCAACTCCTTTGGCATACGCAACAGCACAAATGTGTCTTCTGTCTAATTTCCGTCTAATCCAACATGCAGGGCTATTTAAAGCATGGCTTTGTAGCCATCCAAATACCTATGGCATATTCATGCTGTTCCAAATGATGTGCATCATGCTATTAGGTATGTGTAACTAATAAACTGGCAATCCAGTGTACGACATGGTTGAGATCTTGATCTTGAGGTATTGTACACTGGATCAAGGAATCCCTGCTGGTATTCCCTGCCATAAACATACTGGAAGTGTCCATCCAAGTGTTGAAAAACCATAGACTTGAAAAGATCCTGGGCTTCATTGTGTTTAAACACACCAAGTTATACAGGTTGGTATCAGGTTCTTTATATGTTCCATGGTACATCTATTCTACATTCTTTCATTCACATTCATTAACTGCATGCTGGATCTTGAGCTTATCGTGGGAACATCGGTCATAAAGCTGGAATACACCCTGGATCAGGTTGCCAATCCATCTCAAGGCGCACTCACACTTACACACTCATTCACACAAAGGGGCAGTTTAAATTAGACCCCTTACATACCAGCACGTTTATAGGAGGTCTCACGAAACCCCAAAAAAACAAAACTGAGAAATCCCACATGGGGGAAATGCCAAAAAAGTGCACACAAACAGCAATCCAAGTTCAACAGTGAACAGGTTTGTTCTAAGACAGAAACATCATGCGTTGGACCTATCATGCTACATCTAAAGGAACTTGTTCCAAGTAAACAATAAAGCCATCTCTATCCAAACAATAGAAATGTTTTGAAGCAAAATCTATTGAGAAAGAAATTTTGTAATTTGAGTAACTCATGCTTCTTAACTCAATTCTCATTTAACAGTATAAAACAAATATAACACTAAATGTAAACTGAAGGTAATGAAAATAGAATAGGCAGTATACAGTACAGTACATGGCCCATTGACAATGTTCAGTGCATGGGTGATGATACCAAAAACGTAGAGTGCAATAATTCCTCTTAAGGTAGTAAGCTGATTCTTATAGAACCTAGCCTGAGAGAGGTAGGCTGGTTGTGGGAGATTTTCCTGGTCCTCCACCAGTCGACCCCACAGAGAGCGGTAGAGAGTGGTCCATGACAGGTGCCCTTCTAGAAATGTTCATGTTATCACCAGTGACAGCTGGGCCCAAACGTACTGCTCTGGAGTGTGTGTCTGAGTCTGCTGACCTATTTTCTTCTCTGCACACACTGTGGTCACTTTGAACACACATCTGTTACTAATCAAATTGTGTCCCTATGTATACTCCAGAGCGTAACTACTTGCTCAGCCTCCACATCTTTTGTGCTATAATGTCCTGATTTATTCATCATGGAAATAATATTAGATCTGGTGCCGTTCTTTAACTCATTGATTTTGTATCTACAAAAAAACATCAGCACCAATGATGACTGATTGGGAATACTGAAAAGGTGGACTAAAATGTATTCATTCACTCAGTTCACTTAATGAAAAGTAAGAAACTACAGTACTTAAGTCAGAAATCAGCCTCTACTTCATGCATGTATTTTTCACAAACATTCATGAAATCACTTTATGCTATTTCTTAATTCTGAATAATATAATTTAAATGCCATTTTTAAGAAAGAAAGGCTAATCCATTTATTCTAGCCTTTCCCGATCAGCATTATAACCTATAAACAGCATTCTCCCAGTAGAGATAGCAAGAAGCTTGCCAAGGTACTTAGTCAAGCCAATCCCCATTTATTCTCTTCGTTTGGATTTTATCTGAAAGTTCTGCCAATTTTCAATCCCTTTCCAAAAAGTTGATTGATTACCTACTGTATTTCCATCAAATTGTATGCAAATATTCTGTGGATGAGATCAGTTTTAACATCTCCTGTCAGATTTGCAAATTCTACCATTGCATAGAGAGAGTTGGACTTGAGATGAGAGAAAGTGGAGGCGAGTACAAGGGTGCTGATGAAACAAAGAGTCCAAAGCGAGCTTCCAGGAACAAAGGCTGCCAATACATTACCCTGTCATGGGGAGCAAATTTCTACTGCCGTCTCTTCGGGTGAATAAAACCCTTGCTTCTCTCATCATTTTTCTATTAGCACCACATGATCCTGTCATCAGACATCCATTCCTGCTAAAACATTCACATCCTGGCTGAGCTCACATCTTATCTTATGTATACTTCCTTAGAGGTGTGTGCAGGATTTTGTAGAGTATGAACATGGAACTAACATGCCTTGTGCCTCTGATCTGCAATATGTTTGGCAAAACAAATGCAGCCTTTAAACAGCATTATTTCATAGCTCTGACTATGCATTATTGAGTATGGAGAGCACTTCCACAGACTTCGGAGATTCACTTACGCTTCCAAAAAGAAAAAACAATTGATTTTCCAGAATAACCTCCACTGTAACATTGTACTGAGAATCGATTCTATTCAAATGTCATTTCCAGGCCAACAGCAGATTTCCACATGAAGTATCGCACCGAAATCCTTTGAGCATGGACCGTGAATTGGACTTAGAGCAGACACACACCCTCCAGCGATGGACACACTCACTTTCTGCACTTTCTGACCCAGCACAGCTGTGTTAAATATGTATCGCTGTGTGTGTATATGTGTGTGTATGTATGTGTAAGTGAGTGAGTGAGTGAGTGATGTAAACACGCATTTGCACAACAATCCACTACATAGAGTGTCAGTCATGCACAAGAATAAACTGTTGTTCATGTTGTCTAGTGTTGTTTGTCTTATAAATGAGAACGAACAATACACACAGATTTCTCTGTGATGATGCCATCGAAGCATAACGGCTGCAACGCTGTTAATGTGACGGCTCGATCTATTTCACTGGCCGAAGTTATAAATATGCAAACGTAAAATGTGTCAGAAGCAATTAATTATTGCACGATAAATATGCAAACTAAACTTTCACCAAGACGACTTGTTTAATAACTTCTTGCATGATGAATATGCTGATAAAAACTCAGAAATGCTTAAAATACTTAATATGCTTTGGAACAGTGTCAATGAAACATTCTATAAATCAGCTGTTACAGGCTGAAAAACACCCTTTGACAAAACGCTGATGTGACACGAGGTGAATGTTCTGATTCATCATTCAAAACTCACAAACTCACATCTGGAGCATCTGGATTCAACAGAATACCAACACCACATTCACCACATGTGATTTGTTAAAAGTCCTTTTGCATGTTGCAAGCTTATTTAAAGCTGATAATAATAGGATAACAATAGGAACGTATAAAACAGAACATTGATGCATGTTCTACGCTTCTGCTTTTAGCCAGAGAATAAATAATGCCCTGGTTACAGCAGTGGTGTGCATTATGATTCACTTAACTGAGAAACTACAAGTTCGAAGACATCAAACAGTAGGAATGCTGAATGTTTGATTTGTTTGATTCACTAAACAAAGATATTGTGAAGTTTTGATCCTGTTTTTTTATGTTTTTAAAACTATTCTAAAATGAATAAATGTACATAATTCGTAGTATAGTTCCATGAACAATATATTTGCTGATATTTCATTTTGAAACATAAAAATAAAAAACTTCAGTGTGAATCGATTCACTTAAAAGAGTTGCGCGAATGGACTCGAATCACTCACGAATCACTCTCCACTCCACTCCAGATTTGCAGAAGTTACACCTGGTGCCAAAGCGCACAGCTTACCTATAGACACCAGCTTGATGTGCTCCCTTTCGAGGAACTCCAGCGCCACGGACACGTTCTCCAGCTTCATCTGTCTGAAGTTGGGCCTGGCGTGGTACTTCCTGTACATCTTCTTCTGGCTCAGCACCTCTAGGAGCCCGATGAGCTTGAGCCCATCGCTGAGGTCTTTCTGCAGATCCCCGATCTTCTTGTTCACGCACTTCAGGTGCTCGTTGCACCATCGCGTGAAAGTGTTCTGCTGGATCTTCTTCCACGGCGCGTCCTCGGCCAGGTCCTTCTCGGTGGCGGGCATCTCCTCCTCTCCGCCTCCGTCCTCGCCGTCCTGGTAGTAATACTGCTGCGGCTGCTGCTGGAACTGCTGCTGCTGCTCGTAGTACGCGTTGTTGCTCATCATGATTTTTTTTTTCTCCCTGGGTTTTATAGTGCAGGCAGTCCGTACGGCTGGGGCGCGCAAACGCGAGCGCGCCTGTGTGCGTGTGCGTGTGTGCGTGTGCGTATGTGTGAAACTTCACCGCAAGCGGAGAGAGAGACAGAGAGACAGGCAGTGCCAGGCAATGCCAAAAAAAAAAAAAAAAAACAGCCAACGAGAAACAAAGTTGCAAAGCGATTTTTGAAAATCAGAAAGTTCTGGAGCGCGTGTCTTCTTGCGGAGTAACGTATCTTTTTTTTTAAACACAGCTTTGTTTCTTTTTGTTGTTTCTTCTTTGAACTTCAAACGTACGAAATCCTCTCACGTCCCAACTTTCCAGCACTTTCCGAGGAGAGACTTGCGCGCTCGGCGACGCGTAGGCGCACAAATGGCCCGGATCCGCTCCGTAGGTTAAATAAAGCCAGGCCCTAAGAGGTGCTTGTTTAAAAAAAAAAAAAAAAAGCTACACACACACTCAAGAGCATGGAGCTCGCGTCACTCGGCTGGACTCCTCGGCATGCCCCTGTCATCGTGACCATATAGAACCGGTGGGATGGAGAAGGGGGGACCTCTCCAATCTGAATAAAGATACGCACGCAGTGTGTGATTGGCCCACGCACACCGCGGGGGGATGATGATTGGCCGAAGCCCCCTCGAGCGCCGCTGAAGTTGGGACAGGTCATATTTTTAGGCGTCCTAAAATTGGGCTCTGGGGGGGCTGGAGTTTCTCTCCTGCTGTAAACCCAGTGTGCACTCCCCCCTCTCTCTCTCTCTCTCTCTCTCCTCTTTCCTCACTCCCTCTTCAACAATCGAGGCCAGGAAAAGCAAATGACGGCAGGATCTTGTAGAACAAGCAGGTCTGCTTGCATGAGAGCATATTAAAGAAAGTGAACATGACATAGACAGGAGGGATTTTTTTAAATTGGGAAATTGGAGGGGCACAATGTGGAAACACTAGCATTCTTTTATTATTATTCAATTCTATTACTTTCAACACTGACATCATTGCAAACCGATTTTGAAATCTGTTTCAGTCCCAGGGGCTTGTTTTTTATTTTATTTTATTTTTTTTGTTTTGTTTCTTTGTCAGTTTTAATATGAAAGCATCTTCCTATTCTTTTCTGGGAACGTTACATGGTTTAGTAAATCCTTAAATGTAACAAAACCAACATATGATTTCATCAACCTTTGATGAACGATGGGTTTATACAGTAGGCTACTGTGCCATTTCAACACCTTTTAAGTAATAGATGGAGGAGGCACGGTGGTGTAGTGCTTAGCGCTTTGGCCTCACGCCTATAGGGTTGCGGATTCGAGTCCCACCTTTGAGCCTGTGAGTTGTGTGTGTGTGTAGAGTTTGCATGTTCTCCTAGTGCTTGGTGGGTTTCCTCTAGATACTCTGGTTTCCTCCCATAGTCCAAAAACATGCAGGTTAATTGCCATTTTTTAATTATAAATTATCCATAGAGTGTGTGTGTGTGAGTGCTTTGTGATGTATACCCCACCTTTTCCCCCAAGTCCCCTGACTCCAAACCTCCCATGACGAGCAGTATAGAGAATGAGCAGTTGAGTGAGTGTACGAGACGATTGTATAAACAGACCGGCAGGGTCGGATTACACAATGAAGATCTTCTAACGTTAAAGAAAACTCCTGCATTCCGCTCACATCAGCAATCAGTGAGATTCAGACTTGTGTAGAAAATACACTCGGATGTTAGAGGAGAGAACATGATTAAAAGTAAGCTTGAGATAGATAAAGATATTTTTCCTGTTTATAAGTTTTGTTAAGGGTCATTTTTTCTTATATGCTAGGGGCACCATTTCTCCAGGGAACCGATCCCAGACACTGGAAGCTGCACTGGTTAGTGCCTTCTCAGTGCCACTCTCAAATCTGGATGAATTGGGTAGGGTTGTGGCAGGCAGGGTATGCGGTGTAAAACCTGTTTCAAGTTAAATATTTGAACACAGTCATCTTTTGCGGTTACCCCTACTGGGTGCAGCCCAAAAAAAAAAGGCATCACCACAACCAAATATATAACTATATAGTCTAATCTTATACCATCCTCCAATTTGTGGACTTTAGTTGAGCGTGGTAACATCGCTCACATTCAAGATTTCAATAAATAAGACACTCACAGAACACTGAGTTGGTCGCCTGTCAGCTAATCATATTTCATATTTCTACTTCTGACTGCTCTAAGACCATAGATCTCAACCTACGAATAAAGGATTGGTCATGGATATATGATTTTTGTCTTCAAAAGTGAAACAGGTTAAACACTGCACAGCTTAAAGCCAGCTTTAAAAACTATACTTTAAAAAAAGAATCATTTCTTTATAAAGCACTGTAAGTCTGGATTACATCATTATAATTATTACCGTTATGCCACTCTATGATTAGCATTTGCATCAACTTATAGTCCATTAACTCTCCCACCTTCCATTTTCATCCCTTGACATACTATTTCTTTATTAATAGTGTGGACTCATATGAGAAACCTATTCTGGACCACCAGATCTCATCTTTGAGAGGCCTTTCCATTTCAGACTGGTATGTGTACGTCATACCTACTGTACTGTGCAAATGTCTTGAGCCATCGCTCATTTCTTTATATTTTGTTTCCAAAGATTCAGATTTTCTCATGGTCTTCCAAACACAGTGCCAATGCAGTCAGTGCATACCTTGATGGAAAAAATATGATGGAACACTATCAGTCATGGATTGGCCTCTGCAAAGCCAGAAACTCAACATTATTCAAGCAGTATGGGATCATTTTGACAGTGAACAGAACAAAAGGCTGCCAATGTCCAAAAAAGATATGGATTTGGAATGTCCTTCAAAAAAGTCTGGAGAGTTGTTCCTGAAGACTGCTTGAAGAAATTTCAAGTGCCTAAGAAAGTTCACGACGTGTTGAAGAATAACAGTGCTCGCAGTAGTTTTAGCAATGTAGTAATCTCTGCTTTTCAAACAGCAGTGAATGTCTCGTATTTTGGTGACACAATCAAATGATAAGAATTTCTAGAAAAAAAACAGGGGTTTTCATAGATCTCCTGTGACTTACAGAATGACATCAGACATAACCATAGGGGTCAAAAGAATAGGAGATCTACTAAATGTAGCAGATACATATTAACTACATTCATCTTATACTGTGCCACATTTGTGAATTTTTTTTTATGCAATAAGTGGTCATAAGAATCACTCTTTCCAATGGTTGCTCTTTGAACATAATGTGACAGTGGTGACTCGAACTGGATCTTTTTTTTACACTAGAGTTTTATTCTGTCATTCTGAATTAGTGTACATTGTCAATTTCCAACCTTACAGTAAGAGGCTACTGTAAGAAAATTACAGTGAATATTTCTTGTAAGTCAAGTGTGATAGCCTCTTAAGTGCTTGAGTTTGAGGCCATGTTGTCATCAATCCAAAAAGATATACAGTATGGTCACAAGCCACTGCGTAAATAGTTTATTATTATTATTTTTTTTTTATAGTATTTACCATTTTTGGAAGAAGTCCCCAGAGTCAACATTTAAACTTTGTTTTTCCAGCATGGAGAAGTCATCACGGAAAACAAACTGTTTATAATTGTATCTCCCTCTGGAATTAAAACATGTAAAATATGTATAAAGTAAAATTTTTAAGGATTCTACTATTGACTACAAGCAAAGACATGGGCATGGTTTGGATTTAACCTGTTTTTGTGTTTTTTTTTGTATGGGAATGTTTTGCAAGAAGTGTAAACGTTAAAAACTTGTCCATATTTGTGACAGATCACAGTCCAAAATCAAACCTGATTCTGTGAGAAAGAGTTTTTAGGGGGATCTTGCCAGGGTAATGGATTCTTAAGCTCTTAAGTGCTTGACATGGAACTCACAAACAGCCAAAGATTTTGTAATGGGGTTCTGCATAAAAAATATTAAATGACAGATCGACACACCAAAAGACCTTTTAAAGAATATTTTTTTCTTTGGTAAAAAATCTAGTTAGAGGTAATGCCAAAAGGCAGACAAGACCGCTTTAATATAATTTTTTTAGACTTCAGTTCTTTAACATTGTTTAAAGTCTGTGGTTTGGAAAATGGGACGAAGATGTGGGTGTCTGATTCAGAGCTGTAGCGGTCAACAGTAACTAAATGTTAGAAAGGTATAAGGCTCGGAGTTACTGAAAGAGGAAAACCCCTGCAGTCTTAACTCCCTCCACACTCACATACACATATACACACATTCCTCAAGTTATGAGAGCTGAAGAACAAGATAATTGTCTCCACTCTGTGACATACACAGTCTAAAAATAACCCTGAGGCACTCCCAGGTATTCTAGTATGAAGTCAGGCCTCTGACTTATTATCTCGGTATGTTAGTGGAGTCTATCTATTCAAGTCCTGTCGGTAAATCCTAAGCGAAGAGGAAAATCAAATGATATCACCGGACCAGAGGTCACTGAGAATACAGAGTGATGGGGGCAATAAAGATGGAGCAAAAAAAATGGAAAGATGATTCAAAGTTAAACAATCTCAGCAGGTTTATTGCTCAATACTTATCTTTTGCTCTGGATTTTCTCTGATGGACCACACTTTAAATGTGAGTCATGCAGGTCATGATATTAGCTGGGAGGGCTAAACACAACAAATAGATCCAGAATGACTATTAGTGTTAAACAATGCATAATTTATATGCAAGGCCTTTTATTAATAGCGTAATAAAAATGATGTGGTGCACACGATTACAAATACTCACAAACATCCAGACAGGCAGCTGCATTTGTGATGTCTACCTTTTTTTCCCCTTTTTTTTAACTGGATCAAATCTGTAATGCTCTTCTGGATTTTCTCAGAATACCAAACATGGTAAAATAAAAAAAAACTCATGAAAAACATATGGTTTATTCTCTAATTTTGCGTAATTTCTTTCTTTGATTGGACAATGATTATTCAGTGTTGTTACTATATTTTTTCCTCCAAAGGCATTAAACAAGTTAAAAGAAATTCCTTACACCTCCAAATATATTTCACATATCCCCTCTTAATTTTGTCTTTGTTGATGACATCATCTGTCATTTAAGCATGAAAAAACAGTCGAAATGGTCTTTTCACACAGTAATCACCTGGCACGACCGCCACTGGATAATCCCATGGTCCTGTCTGAAAAAATAAACGCCCTGAGAATTAGACATTTTTACAGCAAATGATCTCATGTAGATAATAAAAATAAAATCTTATAATGATGTTTTTTTGATTATTATTTTGGAAAGACAGCCCTGTTAGCTTATTTACACTGGCTGCCACCGCTGGTATGGATCTGACCCCTTCCACTTGACCTAATGCAGCTTTCTCATACTGTTCTCCAAAAATTATTTCAAAAACATCCATATCAAAATTGTTTATACAATTTTGTTATTGAACCTAATCTTAACCTTATATCATTAAGATCAAATGATATTAATGATATAAATCAAATAATATTTATCAACCACTAAAAATCTCAGTAGCTCTTCATCTTAGAATATTAATGGTACACGTCTAATCATCTTTCTTTATGAAGGTATATTAATCTCAGTAACTATGCATCTTAAAGCACATCATTTTCAGGACGCAGTATGACGTGAGCATGTGAATATCATTAACCAGTTACAAAATGACAAAAGCATTCATCTTGTACAAATATTGTGATGTAATATAATTTTTACCATATTATGTTTTAAGCCAAGATTTACATGGACAATCAAAATTTCCTCTGATTAAACCAATATTATTGGAGATTGCCAATTTTGATCTAGACTACTTCCCATCAAAATATTATTTAAAATCATAGTACAGACTATAAACAATCTAACATACAGTAAATCTATGAAGAAAGTGCTGCATTCTAGCTTATACTATACATATTTGTGCAAGGCATTTTCAGAACAATAGGGCTTATTGAGCACAAATGAGGATGGGTTCCTTATCGAGTCTGGTTCCTCTCAAGGTTTCTTCCTATTGTCATCTCAAGGAGTTTCTTTTCTCGTCACCATCAACCCGGCTTGCTTTTAAGGAACAAACTGATAGTTATAGTCTATACTTAGTCTTTACCTTTTTTCTGTACTGTGATATATTTTTCTTCTCAATCTGAATTCAATTGAACTTAATACTATACAATTATGAGACACAATCTGTCAACACTGGAAACCTTAAGGTTGACACTGAAAATTCCAACCTTTCAAGCAATCGTGTTCTCCCAGATGCATAATATACAGGTCTTTAGCATAGAAGACTAGAAGACTACATCGATAAACTACTTTATTTCTTTCGAATCATTTACAAAATGTACAATTAGATTACCAAAATACATCAAGTTTTTATGATTTTTTACACAAATAGACACTGTACAATACAGTTTAATGAAGTTGAGTAACACACAGACAGCAGACAGCATCTCCACAGAGTCACAAACTATACATTTCAAAACATCATCACCTTCCAGATTTCACTCATTTTCAGATTGACATAATTGACCGTTTCGTCTGACTGAACCAGTGTAGGACCACACTTTTATTCACAAGTAAAAATGGAAGTACTGTAGGTATATTTCAGTGTATTCAAATGTGTAATGGACCTAAAATAGTCTGGAAAATTATATCTACGGAACACATGTAATATTTGACGAGTATGTACTGTAGAAACCAAAGGTAGCAAACTAGTTAAAGTGTTTTTAGAAATTGTAATGCAATTTTTTAACTCAAATTTTCACAGGTAATTTCTCAGGTAACTCACATGTCAAATCTTTCTGTAGATTAAATATTTATTTTATGTTTTACTCATCATTACAGGACAAATTGTTTAGTTGTAAAGAAATTGTATGTAAGCATTCCTTTACAGTTCCCTAAGTATATACCAGGTATGTGTGTAGAGAAATTTTGAAAGTACTGGGTAGTTTTTCTGGTAAAAGTACTTTCTTCAAAAAAAATTGTAAAACATTTTGTTTAATATATATTAAACAAATACAGAATATATTCTGTATTTGTTTAATATATATATAGTTATTATGTAGAGTAAACTTGAGAGTAAACTTGAGAGCTGTGTGTCAACCTGTGTGTATTTATGGTATTTTCAAATGAGAAAAACATGTACGGTCTTTTGTTTGCAATAACTAAGCTAGCTAACAATCTAGCTAGCTATGTACAGTGTAACTGATTTTTTTTTTTTTTTTTTTAAAGAAAGTGCTAATTAGTTTACTGTGGATGCTGTGAGCATTGCTGGACTCGATTGAGGAGAGCTTTCTTGACTTTGCAATTGAGGATGAAAATTTCTTTTAGAGTTACGAGATCGAGTAGAATGCAGCATAAGGAAAAAAATTATAACAAATAAATGAATAAATCAAGGAATTAATAAAAATACCTACCCAGTGCTTTTGAAATTATACCACAGACATACCTGGTGCATATTTAGAAATGATGGGACCGTATGAAATAAAGAAAGGAAGGAAGGAAGAAACTATAAATAGACATAAAGAAATAAACATAGTAAACTTTTGACAATACAGAACAAAACAGAGAATAAATTGACTTAATTACAAAAATTATTTTGTACAACAACAAAAAAAAGAAATTTGAAAAAATATTAGAAAATGCAAACGTAGACTCATGCTCTGCTTGACATTTTTAGTTCGGAAGAAAGATCCTTACTGCATCCACAGTGAGAAACATGCAAACATTCAGGTTTACAGGATTTACAAGCGCCCACTGCAGATTATCATCTGTGTTCCTGTTATTTAAAAAAAAGAAAAAAAAACTATACAAAATCTCAATATCTCTGCTGATATGACAATTCTTTCGATTTGTAGGCTTCATGTTCACAGTACATCTCATCAAAGCTGCATACCTATTCAGCTTATCTACAAATGACCAGAAAAGAAGTGTCTACTGTGTTGCATGTGTTATCAAGTCAGACTATCAGCAGATCAGGACACATTCAGCTGCACTAGCATAGAAGTCTAAAGACAGGATCCAGGAAGACAGTTCTATACAACACTTTAGGCTTGCTCTACTGTAGATAAGCCATGTACAGGAGAAACACACCTGAATAGATTTCAACTCATGAGTTCTCTAACAATGTTTCGACGTTACAAAAGAGGCACAGGCTTTTATGTGCATTCATATTCTTCAGCTACATGTCAGAATTGTTGGTGTTTGGTTTGTAATTGAATGAGTAGAACTTGTTGCTCTGTTAAGTAAGAGTAATGTACAGTATACTGCGTGAAAGGATTTCATTGTGAATTTATTTCATACCACAACAATCAGCCAACATGTTATTTTTTTTTAATCAGTTTGCAGTAATATTAACTTAAGTTAGGCTCTGTTATCGCTTACTGAATGTTTCAGCAACTACTGTATGTCAATCCCTTTATTTCTCTTTCTTAAACTTACGCAGTTTCTCGTGTTCCTCAAGAAGCACCTATAAAATCTATCTAATCTATAAAGCTACAACTTTACCACTGACACAGGACACTTCTTCCATTCTAGATACCAAATAAATATATAGTTACAGAAAGCATGACCATACTGTATAAATGTCATGTAAAGTAACTGCCACAAAAGTCTTTGCGGAAGTTATTACTATGAGGGGTATTCAAGTCAAACTCGACTTTTGTGCAGAATAACAGAACACAGTTAATGCACTTATTCACAAGTGCTTGGATTCCATCAAGGTAGAAGGTTTTCAAGGTAAAAAGATAGACCAAGCTATGATTGGTCTGCCTGCTTCACATCTAAAAAACTGGCCTCCTAGGAACCCCTTTAATGGACCAAACATGTGGAAATGGAGAATGTGGCAATAACTCCCTGACGAGTTCCTGCAATTTGCCAGTGGTGTTCGTAGAATGATTGTGTGTACAGTTCCCACACACAGACGCATCTCTACCACAAGTTGGTAATACGTTAATCTATCGATTTTCGAACATCAGGTGTTTTGCTCTGTGAATTTTCACAGGGAACAACTACAGTACAGTGGGCTCTGAGTCACCTCGGTCAGGATCGTCAATTACGGATGTCTTTAAAACGTTTGCAATATTCAAATATTTTATTGCAACAGTCTCTATACAGTCTCATCACTGTATTGTGCTTGAAGTCTTCTGTAAATGTCAGTTGGTTTGTAAATGCCCTTCAAATTAGATAATTCCTATCAATCAGGATTGACCTGCATACAGCGTTGTGGTATTAAGGATGATATAACACTGTTGGCTGAAGGCATGTACTGTACTAATAATAATAATATACTATATTGTGATATGAAACACTTTTGATAATGTTATCGCACTTCATCACAAAGTTACCTAGATATGCAGTATTTATGAGCCACTTTGTGCTATTAAGATGAAGCTACCAGGCAAGTATCCAAAAAATATGTTTTTTTAAATGTGAGAGTGATAGAATGAGCACAGCATTGTATGCTATCAGTTAATCTTGATGTTCGTGATTCAATGCCTTTAAGAACCTCAGTCCTGTTTATTATCCCTGTACTCTTGGGGGGAAAACGCAATTAATATTTCATTTAGTTGTTGTGCATCTCCAGAAGGAGAAATCTAAGTTGAATGAACCAACAAGGGACCTTTATTTATACGTTTTAACATTGATGTTTTAGGGATTTAAACTAACAATCTTCCAATTACTTGCCCAACTACAACAAAGTCACAGTTTTTAAGACTGTTCATGGAGTAATACACTTATCACTTTTACATCATGCAAAGATTATAATTTTCAATTATAACTCGCTAACATTTTTTTTTACACAAAATTTTTTTAAACAGAAATTTCATCAGTTCACATTTAGACATTGTTAGGACTCTTAATTCTTTGGTGCGTCCTTCTTGGAAGCCTTAAAGGGGAACCTCATGCAAAGTTTTGCTTCCATGGGGAACTCTATAAAGGATTTTTAGGATTTCTTTTTTTTCTAAATGAGGCTGCATACTTAAGATAAAGCTACTGTATTTGTGCTACACATCTTGGTTTTTCAAGCAAATGGATTTTTTAACATTTCTTTTAAATTTAGTGGCATTGCTATGTTAGGCTCTGACTTTGGTCCAGGTGAATAAAAAAGGAATCCATATGGATTTAATATACAGTACTGTTTGATATTTCACTGGAGCTAATTAAGGGACAAATTAGAGTTACAGTAAATCTTTTTTTGAATTTTTTTTTATGCAATAAGTGGTCATAAGAATCACTCTTTCCAATGGTTGCTCTTTGAACATAATGTGACAGTGGTGACTCGAACTGGATCTTTTTTTTACACTAGAGTTTTATTCTGTCATTCTGAATTAGTGTACATTGTCAATTTCCAACCTTACAGTAAGAGGCTACTGTAAGAAAATTACAGTGAATATTTCTTGTAAGTCAAGTGTGATAGCCTCTTAAGTGCTTGAGTTTGAGGCCATGTTGTCATCAATCCAAAAAGATATACAGTATGGTCACAAGCCACTGCGTAAATAGTTTATTATTATTATTTTTTTTTTATAGTATTTACCATTTTTGGAAGAAGTCCCCAGAGTCAACATTTAAACTTTGTTTTTCCAGCATGGAGAAGTCATCACGGAAAACAAACTGTTTATAATTGTATCTCCCTCTGGAATTAAAACATGTAAAATATGTATAAAGTAAAATTTTTAAGGATTCTACTATTGACTACAAGCAAAGACATGGGCATGGTTTGGATTTAACCTGTTTTTGTGTTTTTTTTTGTATGGGAATGTTTTGCAAGAAGTGTAAACGTTAAAAACTTGTCCATATTTGTGACAGATCACAGTCCAAAATCAAACCTGATTCTGTGAGAAAGAGTTTTTAGGGGGATCTTGCCAGGGTAATGGATTCTTAAGCTCTTAAGTGCTTGACATGGAACTCACAAACAGCCAAAGATTTTGTAATGGGGTTCTGCATAAAAAATATTAAATGACAGATCGACACACCAAAAGACCTTTTAAAGAATATTTTTTTCTTTGGTAAAAAATCTAGTTAGAGGTAATGCCAAAAGGCAGACAAGACCGCTTTAATATAATTTTTTTAGACTTCAGTTCTTTAACATTGTTTAAAGTCTGTGGTTTGGAAAATGGGACGAAGATGTGGGTGTCTGATTCAGAGCTGTAGCGGTCAACAGTAACTAAATGTTAGAAAGGTATAAGGCTCGGAGTTACTGAAAGAGGAAAACCCCTGCAGTCTTAACTCCCTCCACACTCACATACACATATACACACATTCCTCAAGTTATGAGAGCTGAAGAACAAGATAATTGTCTCCACTCTGTGACATACACAGTCTAAAAATAACCCTGAGGCACTCCCAGGTATTCTAGTATGAAGTCAGGCCTCTGACTTATTATCTCGGTATGTTAGTGGAGTCTATCTATTCAAGTCCTGTCGGTAAATCCTAAGCGAAGAGGAAAATCAAATGATATCACCGGACCAGAGGTCACTGAGAATACAGAGTGATGGGGGCAATAAAGATGGAGCAAAAAAAATGGAAAGATGATTCAAAGTTAAACAATCTCAGCAGGTTTATTGCTCAATACTTATCTTTTGCTCTGGATTTTCTCTGATGGACCACACTTTAAATGTGAGTCATGCAGGTCATGATATTAGCTGGGAGGGCTAAACACAACAAATAGATCCAGAATGACTATTAGTGTTAAACAATGCATAATTTATATGCAAGGCCTTTTATTAATAGCGTAATAAAAATGATGTGGTGCACACGATTACAAATACTCACAAACATCCAGACAGGCAGCTGCATTTGTGATGTCTACCTTTTTTTCCCCTTTTTTTTAACTGGATCAAATCTGTAATGCTCTTCTGGATTTTCTCAGAATACCAAACATGGTAAAATAAAAAAAAACTCATGAAAAACATATGGTTTATTCTCTAATTTTGCGTAATTTCTTTCTTTGATTGGACAATGATTATTCAGTGTTGTTACTATATTTTTTCCTCCAAAGGCATTAAACAAGTTAAAAGAAATTCCTTACACCTCCAAATATATTTCACATATCCCCTCTTAATTTTGTCTTTGTTGATGACATCATCTGTCATTTAAGCATGAAAAAACAGTCGAAATGGTCTTTTCACACAGTAATCACCTGGCACGACCGCCACTGGATAATCCCATGGTCCTGTCTGAAAAAATAAACGCCCTGAGAATTAGACATTTTTACAGCAAATGATCTCATGTAGATAATAAAAATAAAATCTTATAATGATGTTTTTTTGATTATTATTTTGGAAAGACAGCCCTGTTAGCTTATTTACACTGGCTGCCACCGCTGGTATGGATCTGACCCCTTCCACTTGACCTAATGCAGCTTTCTCATACTGTTCTCCAAAAATTATTTCAAAAACATCCATATCAAAATTGTTTATACAATTTTGTTATTGAACCTAATCTTAACCTTATATCATTAAGATCAAATGATATTAATGATATAAATCAAATAATATTTATCAACCACTAAAAATCTCAGTAGCTCTTCATCTTAGAATATTAATGGTACACGTCTAATCATCTTTCTTTATGAAGGTATATTAATCTCAGTAACTATGCATCTTAAAGCACATCATTTTCAGGACGCAGTATGACGTGAGCATGTGAATATCATTAACCAGTTACAAAATGACAAAAGCATTCATCTTGTACAAATATTGTGATGTAATATAATTTTTACCATATTATGTTTTAAGCCAAGATTTACATGGACAATCAAAATTTCCTCTGATTAAACCAATATTATTGGAGATTGCCAATTTTGATCTAGACTACTTCCCATCAAAATATTATTTAAAATCATAGTACAGACTATAAACAATCTAACATACAGTAAATCTATGAAGAAAGTGCTGCATTCTAGCTTATACTATACATATTTGTGCAAGGCATTTTCAGAACAATAGGGCTTATTGAGCACAAATGAGGATGGGTTCCTTATCGAGTCTGGTTCCTCTCAAGGTTTCTTCCTATTGTCATCTCAAGGAGTTTCTTTTCTCGTCACCATCAACCCGGCTTGCTTTTAAGGAACAAACTGATAGTTATAGTCTATACTTAGTCTTTACCTTTTTTCTGTACTGTGATATATTTTTCTTCTCAATCTGAATTCAATTGAACTTAATACTATACAATTATGAGACACAATCTGTCAACACTGGAAACCTTAAGGTTGACACTGAAAATTCCAACCTTTCAAGCAATCGTGTTCTCCCAGATGCATAATATACAGGTCTTTAGCATAGAAGACTAGAAGACTACATCGATAAACTACTTTATTTCTTTCGAATCATTTACAAAATGTACAATTAGATTACCAAAATACATCAAGTTTTTATGATTTTTTACACAAATAGACACTGTACAATACAGTTTAATGAAGTTGAGTAACACACAGACAGCAGACAGCATCTCCACAGAGTCACAAACTATACATTTCAAAACATCATCACCTTCCAGATTTCACTCATTTTCAGATTGACATAATTGACCGTTTCGTCTGACTGAACCAGTGTAGGACCACACTTTTATTCACAAGTAAAAATGGAAGTACTGTAGGTATATTTCAGTGTATTCAAATGTGTAATGGACCTAAAATAGTCTGGAAAATTATATCTACGGAACACATGTAATATTTGACGAGTATGTACTGTAGAAACCAAAGGTAGCAAACTAGTTAAAGTGTTTTTAGAAATTGTAATGCAATTTTTTAACTCAAATTTTCACAGGTAATTTCTCAGGTAACTCACATGTCAAATCTTTCTGTAGATTAAATATTTATTTTATGTTTTACTCATCATTACAGGACAAATTGTTTAGTTGTAAAGAAATTGTATGTAAGCATTCCTTTACAGTTCCCTAAGTATATACCAGGTATGTGTGTAGAGAAATTTTGAAAGTACTGGGTAGTTTTTCTGGTAAAAGTACTTTCTTCAAAAAAAATTGTAAAACATTTTGTTTAATATATATTAAACAAATACAGAATATATTCTGTATTTGTTTAATATATATATAGTTATTATGTAGAGTAAACTTGAGAGTAAACTTGAGAGCTGTGTGTCAACCTGTGTGTATTTATGGTATTTTCAAATGAGAAAAACATGTACGGTCTTTTGTTTGCAATAACTAAGCTAGCTAACAATCTAGCTAGCTATGTACAGTGTAACTGATTTTTTTTTTTTTTTTTTTAAAGAAAGTGCTAATTAGTTTACTGTGGATGCTGTGAGCATTGCTGGACTCGATTGAGGAGAGCTTTCTTGACTTTGCAATTGAGGATGAAAATTTCTTTTAGAGTTACGAGATCGAGTAGAATGCAGCATAAGGAAAAAAATTATAACAAATAAATGAATAAATCAAGGAATTAATAAAAATACCTACCCAGTGCTTTTGAAATTATACCACAGACATACCTGGTGCATATTTAGAAATGATGGGACCGTATGAAATAAAGAAAGGAAGGAAGGAAGAAACTATAAATAGACATAAAGAAATAAACATAGTAAACTTTTGACAATACAGAACAAAACAGAGAATAAATTGACTTAATTACAAAAATTATTTTGTACAACAACAAAAAAAAGAAATTTGAAAAAATATTAGAAAATGCAAACGTAGACTCATGCTCTGCTTGACATTTTTAGTTCGGAAGAAAGATCCTTACTGCATCCACAGTGAGAAACATGCAAACATTCAGGTTTACAGGATTTACAAGCGCCCACTGCAGATTATCATCTGTGTTCCTGTTATTTAAAAAAAAGAAAAAAAAACTATACAAAATCTCAATATCTCTGCTGATATGACAATTCTTTCGATTTGTAGGCTTCATGTTCACAGTACATCTCATCAAAGCTGCATACCTATTCAGCTTATCTACAAATGACCAGAAAAGAAGTGTCTACTGTGTTGCATGTGTTATCAAGTCAGACTATCAGCAGATCAGGACACATTCAGCTGCACTAGCATAGAAGTCTAAAGACAGGATCCAGGAAGACAGTTCTATACAACACTTTAGGCTTGCTCTACTGTAGATAAGCCATGTACAGGAGAAACACACCTGAATAGATTTCAACTCATGAGTTCTCTAACAATGTTTCGACGTTACAAAAGAGGCACAGGCTTTTATGTGCATTCATATTCTTCAGCTACATGTCAGAATTGTTGGTGTTTGGTTTGTAATTGAATGAGTAGAACTTGTTGCTCTGTTAAGTAAGAGTAATGTACAGTATACTGCGTGAAAGGATTTCATTGTGAATTTATTTCATACCACAACAATCAGCCAACATGTTATTTTTTTTTAATCAGTTTGCAGTAATATTAACTTAAGTTAGGCTCTGTTATCGCTTACTGAATGTTTCAGCAACTACTGTATGTCAATCCCTTTATTTCTCTTTCTTAAACTTACGCAGTTTCTCGTGTTCCTCAAGAAGCACCTATAAAATCTATCTAATCTATAAAGCTACAACTTTACCACTGACACAGGACACTTCTTCCATTCTAGATACCAAATAAATATATAGTTACAGAAAGCATGACCATACTGTATAAATGTCATGTAAAGTAACTGCCACAAAAGTCTTTGCGGAAGTTATTACTATGAGGGGTATTCAAGTCAAACTCGACTTTTGTGCAGAATAACAGAACACAGTTAATGCACTTATTCACAAGTGCTTGGATTCCATCAAGGTAGAAGGTTTTCAAGGTAAAAAGATAGACCAAGCTATGATTGGTCTGCCTGCTTCACATCTAAAAAACTGGCCTCCTAGGAACCCCTTTAATGGACCAAACATGTGGAAATGGAGAATGTGGCAATAACTCCCTGACGAGTTCCTGCAATTTGCCAGTGGTGTTCGTAGAATGATTGTGTGTACAGTTCCCACACACAGACGCATCTCTACCACAAGTTGGTAATACGTTAATCTATCGATTTTCGAACATCAGGTGTTTTGCTCTGTGAATTTTCACAGGGAACAACTACAGTACAGTGGGCTCTGAGTCACCTCGGTCAGGATCGTCAATTACGGATGTCTTTAAAACGTTTGCAATATTCAAATATTTTATTGCAACAGTCTCTATACAGTCTCATCACTGTATTGTGCTTGAAGTCTTCTGTAAATGTCAGTTGGTTTGTAAATGCCCTTCAAATTAGATAATTCCTATCAATCAGGATTGACCTGCATACAGCGTTGTGGTATTAAGGATGATATAACACTGTTGGCTGAAGGCATGTACTGTACTAATAATAATAATATACTATATTGTGATATGAAACACTTTTGATAATGTTATCGCACTTCATCACAAAGTTACCTAGATATGCAGTATTTATGAGCCACTTTGTGCTATTAAGATGAAGCTACCAGGCAAGTATCCAAAAAATATGTTTTTTTAAATGTGAGAGTGATAGAATGAGCACAGCATTGTATGCTATCAGTTAATCTTGATGTTCGTGATTCAATGCCTTTAAGAACCTCAGTCCTGTTTATTATCCCTGTACTCTTGGGGGGAAAACGCAATTAATATTTCATTTAGTTGTTGTGCATCTCCAGAAGGAGAAATCTAAGTTGAATGAACCAACAAGGGACCTTTATTTATACGTTTTAACATTGATGTTTTAGGGATTTAAACTAACAATCTTCCAATTACTTGCCCAACTACAACAAAGTCACAGTTTTTAAGACTGTTCATGGAGTAATACACTTATCACTTTTACATCATGCAAAGATTATAATTTTCAATTATAACTCGCTAACATTTTTTTTTACACAAAATTTTTTTAAACAGAAATTTCATCAGTTCACATTTAGACATTGTTAGGACTCTTAATTCTTTGGTGCGTCCTTCTTGGAAGCCTTAAAGGGGAACCTCATGCAAAGTTTTGCTTCCATGGGGAACTCTATAAAGGATTTTTAGGATTTCTTTTTTTTCTAAATGAGGCTGCATACTTAAGATAAAGCTACTGTATTTGTGCTACACATCTTGGTTTTTCAAGCAAATGGATTTTTTAACATTTCTTTTAAATTTAGTGGCATTGCTATGTTAGGCTCTGACTTTGGTCCAGGTGAATAAAAAAGGAATCCATATGGATTTAATATACAGTACTGTTTGATATTTCACTGGAGCTAATTAAGGGACAAATTAGAGTTACAGTAAATCCACAGCCTGTCCTGTGAACAACCATGGATGACTGGCAAAACCACTCATTTACACTTAGAAGCAGTTTGGAGTAGCAATTCAACCTGCTGGCATGGTTTTTGGGAGAAATCCATACTGTATGAACAGGATGAAAAATCAGAAAGCAAATGCTTTGTCTAATTTTGTGACTTATATACATCAGCAGTTATTACCTACTTTTATTGTAATGCTTTACCAAATAGGCCTGATTTAATACCAAGTCTGGGCAGTCTCGTCTTAACGTCTTTAATGCATAAATAATGGGTGTTGAGTCAGCAGGAAAATTTAATTTTGTGGCCTGGAAAACAGCAAAATTTATGCCTTTCAAATATCTAACTTTTTCTATTAAATTACTGTACATTTGATTTAGTTTCATTGTCATTAAGTACAGTCCAAGTACAAAGCCAATGTACAATGTGCTATAAGCCAGAACTGTAAAGAATCAGGGGAAACAACTCCAAGCAACTGATTTTTTTTTTACAGTTACAGTGAAAAGTCTGAACACACCTTTTAATTCCATAATCTTCACTGTTTATATATATATATATATATATATATTTTTTTTTTTTTTTTTTTTTTTTTTTTTTAACATCGTGAAACAATACTGAAGACAACTGAAATATGTAAAGCTTTGTTAATTGGTGATTTCAGAGGCCGGTAACTCTAAAAGAACTTTGAAGTTTTGGTCTTACTTTCCTGCGATGGTCTTTATTAATGCCAGTTAATAAAGTTGTTGCTTGATGGGTTTTGCAAAAGCATTTGACAATACTGTCCTTGCAAGAAATGTTCCAGAACAACTGACCTTCCTGTCTTAAAATAACAACTGACTGTCGTTGTCGTTACTTAATTACCTAATTCTATATGTGTCTGTTCTTAGTTTTAAAATCTCCAGTATTGTTCTAGAATGTAGAAAATAAATCATTAAACAAAAACACTGAATTAAAATGTTTGTCCAAATTTCTGGACTGGTATTGTACAGTATACTGTATATTTTAAGTGTGTGTTGTGCCCTGCAATAGACTAATTTACCATGCTCAGTATTTTCAGGTTGACTATGGATCCACTGTGACCCTGTCCAGGATGAAACATCTACAGAAAACTAGTTATTTATTTATTTATTTATTTATTAGTAGTAGTAGTATTCACTGAGCAAAGTCTCTAGGTGATAACAGATTTCTGAAGAGAAACTGCACCAATTCTTAGGAACCTTTTTGAAGCTGCATATTTGAGGAAAAGCTACTGTATTTATGCTACATTTCTCTTCATGGTGCTCTGTATTGTGTCTCTGAAATAATGCTGCCAGATATCTGATTCTGAGACCTTTGTGGTCAAGTCTCTGATTCATTTATTCTGCACGTTTACCTTATGACTACTGACAATTCTTGACATTTCTTTGGTTCTCACGCTGGTAAATAACAGACTCCAGATATACAAAATATCATATCCAGAGCCAATTCTAGACCTTTTGTTAACTCCTTCAGACAGGAAAGGATGATGCTATGCTTCATGAGTATCCAGTTGAGCAGGAAATGCTTATGCTCCCCTGAAGTGGACTTTTTAAAATTTTGTTTTTCCGTTTAAATTCTCGTGAGTGGTACACCGAGCCAAAAACAATGAAGTCTTACTGATTGTGAGCTGCACTGTATTAGTTGCTTGAGAGGAATATTTGCTCTGAAATATGTCTCTCTGTAAAGTCGATAAGATCACTCAAGGAATGTTTTTTATATTCACTACATTTCAGATTTTTACAAAAATAACTTTCTCTTCTACTGTATATGTTAATTATGTTTAACATCATTCCATCAAGTCATATTAATAACACGCATATATACAAAAATATCTATTCTACAGAAAATGGTAATGATAACCAGTGTTAGAATTAATACAGCAGTTTGTTTAGTAGTGTTTCATACTGTCAGTGTAAATATTGTATATATGTGTTTATGATGTTGTTGGTGAGGTTTGATATCATAATCCCATAAGTCTCATCTATGACTTGTCACCATCTGAACATTTTACCTCCTTTCAAATGAAATGAAAAATATTTAAAACTTTACAAACTGACTGATCCAACAGTTAGGTACAGAACATATACATTTAACATTGTTGCTGGTTAAACTGTCTAATGCATGCTTTACAAGAGATACTTGCTTTTGCTCTAGTGTAAAACTAGCTAAATAATATATAATTAAAAAAATAATAAAAAACTTGTCGGTACTGTATTTGAAAAGTAATATACGACTGGAAGAATCTGAGTATCACATATTACATGCTGTCACAGTACATCTGAAAAGCAGCACGTCTAAAGCCAGAGACTGTCCAAAGCAGGGGTGATGAAAGAGGACTTGAGGCACACGCAGCCAGAAGCAAGAAACAAAAGCAACACATGTGAATGTGATTGACTTTTTTTTTTTTGTTGTGCTTTTCTTGTTGTTTTTTCTCTCCACTGAAACTGTGCAGTCTGTTTCAGCAGAGAGTTTGATTATGGCAGTAGTGTGTATGTGCGACTGTATCCATGAATATGTACCACAGAAAAGATAAGCAGGCAAGTGAATAGGATACATTGACCTGATCGAGGTCACTTCCTGTCCGGACTCAAGCGAACGCTCGGGTCAAACTGGGTACGAGCAAAACTGCTGCTGCTGCCATGGCAACCAGCATAACGAGGTTCCAGTCTCCCTCTTCCTCCTAGGGTCAACAGGAAGAAGAGTGTCATTCAGATGTGGACACGATAATTTGTCAGGTAATTAGTAGTTAAAAGTGTGCCTGTAATTATTGTTTTTTTTATGAACAGATCAGCTTCTATGTATGTTAACATCACCCAAATAATGTACAAGCACTTCAGAAGTCAGCAGGAGGTCACCACCAGGATCTGCTAGGGAAACAAAGGGTTCTCAGTGGTTCTCTGGATGGTCAATGGTTCTAGTGTTATAAACAGTATCTACCTTACTTTATTCTGAAAGGGAAACGCTCTGTTATAGGTTTCTACTTAGAACGTTTAGGTTCAAAATTTGATTCAAGATTCAAGATTCAAAGAACTTTATTAATCCCAGAGGGAAATTGCTTAAAGATTTAATTGCTGTGAGAAGCAAGGATGATATAATTTCCCACCCCTCTTAATCAAAGTCTCACTGAGCTCATGTATGTGGAAGAGGTAGGAGATAGGATTTACTCCATCTGTTACCAATTTTGTCTGGCTTACTCCAGCTTTTCAAAAATGCAGGTAGGTGGATTAGCTTTGCTAAATTGCCCCTGGGTGTGAATGTGTGTGTGTGAATGTGTGTGTGTGAGTGTGTGAGAATGAGTGTGTGAGTGTGTGAGAATGAGTGTGTGAGTGTGTGTGTGTGTGTGTGTGTGTGTGTGTGTGTGTGTGTGTGTGTGTGTGTGTGTGTGTGTGTGT
>JAQQZT010000004.1:6617615-6633085 GCA_030068275.1 Clarias platycephalus | reverse complement strand
ATATTTGTTTTTCTTCACTTACATTAAACTAATAATACATTTAGCACATTTTTCTTCATGTTGTGATTCAGAATAGAGTGTGCAGGGTGTCCAATGCATTTATATGATTTAAATTAAAAGTTATTATATGGATATGGAGCTTTACTCACTTTTGTTTTAACACACTGCTATTATTTTGAACACCATTGTACTGTAGTATAGTGGAGTATAGTATAGTATAACATTCGGATCAGATCTGATTAGGATCTGATTGAAACTGACAGTATGGTATGGTATGGTATGTAACAATGTACCATATAGTGTAATATAATTGAGTAATATACAGTGTAGGACAGTAAAGTATGGTGAAGTGTGGACAATAAAATGTGCTATAATATAGCCGCAGATAGTATAGTATAATATAGTATAGTATAGTATAGTATAGTATAGTATAGTATAGTATCGTATCGTATCGTATCGTATCGTATCGTATTATATACTGTAGTATAGTTTGTCAAGCTTTAAGCCCCAGTGTATTAGGTTTTATTTTAGCGGTACCTCTGACTGTACTGTACTATACTGCACTATTTCATACTGTACTTTGCAATACTATACTATACTATCCTGAGCTGTACTGTACTGTGTTATACTATAATATACATCTAGTACAGTAGAATTAGTTGCATATGGTAAGGCTCCAGTGCTTGCTCTTTATTTTGGTCTTTGATTACTGAATATTATGTAGCTTATCTTAACTATGGACACTATTCCTATTGGTATCGATGGCTCTTCACTGGTCCATTGATTTCGGTCATCCTTTGCTTTTTACAAATGGTATCTGCATCCGTCCACCTAACCCACCGCCTTTACAGTAACTAAGCTTGGGACATACACATACACTTATTCACTAACATAGCGAACTCCATTCTCACAGACCAGAGGTGCGACTCGAACTCTCGACCTTGGAGGTGCGAGGCCACAGCACTAACCACTACCACCATGCTGCCATACAGTATAGCAGTATATTATAGAATAATAGGGTGGGGTGGAGTGGATTGGTGTTTAACTGACCCTGTGTGCCTGCTTGTTCCTGCCCCTCCCTGCGTTGGCTCTTCATGCTGATCTCGGCACGCAGTGTAGTCAGCTCTAACTCATACTCCTGGGTGGTGTTGTGAAGTCTCTCCAGCTCTGCCCGCAGCCTGCACAGCTCCTCTTGCAGGAGCGCGATGTCATTCTCCCGCTCGGCTGCCGCCTCCTCAGCCGCCTGCTGCAGCTCCTGCACCTCCTCCTGCGCCACACGCAGCTCCTCTTGGGCCTCCCAGAGCTCACTGGCCTTTTCCTCCTCCAGACTGTCTAGCTCCTCTTGCACAGAGCGCAGCTGGGCTGCAGGGACACGAAACAATGAATGGAACAACTGAGGAGAAGAAATTGACAGTAAAAGCATAAGATCAGGTCCTGGTTCTTTATTGCGTCCAATAAAGCATTGCTCTAGTGCAGAGGTTCGGGATTGTAGAGAAGTATGGACACATTACAAAACTGTCTTTGCTGTGTGTGGTGAAAATAATCTGTTCTTCTCTTAAGTCACTTAAAGACTTGATCATGGTTGTCTGTTGAGTAAATTAAATGATACTACAGCTGCGCTGGAAAAGGCACAAAATCCAAACTGATGACACAGGACACATACAACATGTACTAGATACTCAGCCTGATATTTTCTGCATGCACTAAAATAAATTTATTTAGATAGTTTCCTTAATGTGAATCACAGCTGCATTGTGCTTCAGCGGGGACTTAACACAGGAATAATGTTAAACCGTTGTACAGCTGTGAAGCCGAAGTTGAATATACTGTATTTTTTGTACTGTTTAGACAGAAAATTAATTAAGGAAATTTTTAAATCATAATTTAGGATCAGGCAATGGGCACGCTATCAACATATAACATGAAACACTCTTGTTCCATCAGAAACAAGATGGAAAACCTGATAATAAGGATTTAATAACAGTTAGATTTATGTTAGTGTTTTCTTACATGGTGTTAAATTTCCCTGGCTTCTCTTTCTTTGTTGTCCCCTTCTCCTCACTACTTATATGGTAATAAAACGGTACCTCGGCAAAAGAATTTAATCCGTTCTGGAGGCGAGTTATTACGGTGAAATTCCGTATTGCGATACGCATTTTCCAATAGGAAATAATGTAAATACTTACTTTAGATCGTGCAAGATGCCTAGCAGAGGTTACGGTAATTAGTTCACTTGCTTGTGATTTCTTGTTGCAAAGTCGATTAGAAATCTGATTACTATAGTATATTATAACGTAAAGTATCGCAGTATGTCATTTCTACAAAACAGTTTTGTTCATAACTGATATTATAGATATAAAGTCAATTAACTGAACTGTCTATAAATTATTTAGAATTGAGCATAATTTTATATATACTGTAGTATAGTGGAGTATAGTATGGTATAACATTACAATCAGATCTGATTAGAATTTGATTGAAGCAGACGGTATTGTATGGTATATAACAGTGTACCATATAGTGTAGTATACTTCAGTAACATACAGTTATACTATATGCCTTAGAATAGTGCAGAACAGCGGGACAGTAAAGTGTACTATAGGATAGCAGCAGATTAGTATAGTATAGTATAGTATAGTATAGTATAGTATAGTATAGTATAGTATAGTATAGTATAGTATAGTAGCAAAGAATTTAACCTTGAAAACAGTAATGAATGGCAATAAGGATAGAGAGCGTTCCTCATATGCTGTATAAATGTCTGTTGTGGAGGTGGGTTCTAACCAGGAGCAGCCATGTTTTTGGGCCATGCCAAGAGACAGGAAGTTGACCCTTGACTGTTGACCCTGAGCTTTCACGTAGGGTCACTTAGGGCTTTCACTAAGGTCATGATTGTAACCTTACTTGGTAAAGACATAGATCACGGTCATGCATAAAACCTCTCTCAAATACCGGGTGAGGTCTGACTTAATGTGACAAATATTTATTTCCCGTTATATAATCCAGTCCAGTGTTTTTAAAATAAAGAGTCTTATCCCCAGAGAAAGCATTACAGAAGTAGAGAAGTCATTAGTTATTCCAGGCAGGGTTATAAATACGAAAATGGGTTCTATAAATCAGAACGTATCTTTGGTTCCACCAGGGACAGAGTGACAGATTAGACACTCAAGCGCTCATTAGTTCCTGCTCAAACAATAAGGGACAACAAAACATTTTTATTCATCAAAGGATTTTTTTATTTAAAACCTTTTTCTTCGCAGGATATTAATAAGAAGCTCAACATTGATTTGGTGTTGAAGTTATTATGAGTTATAATGTTATTTGATGTAAAAACAAAACAAAAAAATACAAGGAAATTGTCTTCTGTGTACAAAAAAACAACAACAGCTAAGGCCAGATACATGCTGTGGGATTTTAGAAGGAGAAAGCATACTATATGAATCACTATTAATTACTACTGTAGATAAATATTACATGTTAAAAATGTAATAATTATGTTACTCTATATGAAACAAATATTATTTACGCCATTATTTAAAGCCATTCAATCATGTTGGCTTCTCTCTCTCTCTCTAATTCTATATACACCTTATCCTGTACTGGGTGAGGAGTGGGCTGGAACCTATGCGGGGGGCCTCAGGGCATGAGGTACAATAGTGATGGGAAGTTTGAATCATTTTAGTGACTCGGTTCTTTGAATCTCGTTCATCAAATTGAACGAATCTTTTTTTGAGTCATTTAGTTCATTTTGTTCTTTTGATCAGAAATAAAATAAAATGTTGCATTTTCAATAAACAGACCCCCAACACGTCTACATACACAAATTTTGGCTATAGTTCCAGTAATGAAAATATTACAATGCAGCTAAGGACATATTATAATAAACAGAATGAGTAGCTCACCTCTCATATCTTCTGGTCTGAGTCGTTCGTTCTTTTGAATCTATTGTACCGCATAGCGTCTGTGGGAGTCACGTGACAAAAGAACGAACAACTCGGACCAAATATTCAAAGGTAACTACTAATTTCTGTTTGCTGTATACTGTATAACATACGGAGGTTTTGCGATGCTTTGCGCATGCGCGCCCAGTAGAAAATGAACGAATCACTCTCCGGAACTACTCGTTCTTCTGAGTCACGTTAAAGACTCGTTCAAAAAGAACGAGTCTTTAAGACCGAACTAGTACACAATGGACAGGTTGCCAATCAATCACAGGGCACACAAAGACACACACTATGAGCAATTTGGAAACATCAATTACAGTATAGTGGGAGGAAACCAGAGTACCCGGAGGAAACCCAGCAAGCACAAAGGAGAACATGCGAAATTCAAGCACACAGCCCCGAGGCGGGACTCGAACCCGAACCCTGGGGATGTAAGGCGACACAAAGGGTTCACATCATGAGGACATGTGAAATGTCAGTGACATCATGCTGAATTATTGTACATTATAATACACAAGTACATTAACACACTGTTGTTGCTGTTGCATCTTATAGTACCAGTATGGTAGCATCTGGAGGTTACTTACAGTGTATTAAATACTATTCTCTGAAATGCCACAGCTAATTCATCGGCTCTTTGGTAGCTAACTACATATCATGACATGATGCATATCAAGTGTCACGAAATGTGTTAATGCGTCATGATGTGGTTCTTTAACACGTTCGCCGTCCTTTAAAATCGAGGTCTGAGCACACGTGTGTCTGTAATGAGATACCTTGAAGCCTTTGGATCTGTCTCGTGAAGCTCTCGGCCTGATTGGCACTGGCTAAACGCTCGTCCTCCAAAAGCCCTAAAGACAGTGAGAGAGAAAGAATGATTGAGAACGCTAAGAAATGTGTATTGGTGTGTGTGTGTGTGTGTGTGTGTATGAGAGAGAAAGAGAGAATGTTACACATGGCAGGGACAGCTGAGCATGTTGATTGGGAAATCCCGAAGGCGATATCACAAAAACAACATGTTCACCACTCATCACACACACTACACACACACACACACACACACACACACACACACACCCTGCAGCTCGCTGTAGCTCTCCTCATGCCTCTGGGACACCTCCCTTGCCTCTTCCAGTTCCAGCAGCAGCTGAACCACCTGCGCTCTCAGCTCCTCCAGCTCTTCCTCTTCCTCCTCCTCCACTCCTCTCTTCGCATCTCTTTCTCCGTCTCCCGCTTTCTCCTCCTTCACCTCCTTCTCCTCTTCAAGGCCTTTCTCTCCATTCCCCACTTCCACCTCCTTCTCCTCCTTGTCTTCATTACTGTCCAGGGATTCACGCTCTTTATCCGTCAGTCCATCACCCAGACCCGGGCGCTCGGACTTCAGCTCACACAGATCATCTGAGACAGAGACAGGAAGACTGTGAGAGACTAGAATCTAAGAAAGATTCTTTTTAGGACAATAATGTCAGATATCATACAATGAGAAAATACAGAACATCTGGGTGCAGGGAGACGGTGAAGGCTGTGAGATTAAGTCATCATGTTGTTTATTACAATTTCTGATTTTGTGTGTGTGTGTGTGTGTGTGTGTGTGTGTGTGTGTGTGCACATGTGTGTGTGTGTGTGTGTGTGTGTGTGTGTGCGTGTGTGTGTGTGTGTGTGTGTGAGAGCCTCTCTCTCTCTCTCTCTCTCTCACACACACACACACACACTCAGCACTGAGGCTAATGTTGAAAAATCAAGAATGGAGCCACCTAGTGACAAAATTTGGTATAAAGAATTAGCTTTATTATTATTATTATTATTACAACATAAAACCTACAGATTTAAAAACTATTTGTTTTTTGCTAATATTTGTTTCTATGCCCAACACTGTACATTGGATGTGCAGAAAAAAAAAAGGGGGGGGGGGGGCCCGTAGTTATGTATAAATCATGGTTGCAACTGCTCTAAGATTTGTTCCACCCTGTGTGTGTGACTTTAATTACCGTATTGGCTTTCTTTCTTGAAATTTCGAACACTCTTGGAATTTTGTCCTCACAATGTTGATTTCAATCAGCATGAGCTACTGTAAGTACAAATGTACAAACGATTCTTGAATTGCAGAGACGTACTAAACCTCACAGGGATGGAGTTTATTTTAAGAGTGGCAGGTGTGGTGGACAAAGGAATGTAGACAGCTGAAACATTTGTGCATCCTCTGACCTGTGACCTCCCCATTCGACCCCACCCCCTCTCAACTTACACCTGTGTGAACAGATGAGCCCAAGGGCATAACTTTGGGTTCCACATTAGGGGTGGGATGAGATCCCCAACCATGTAGTGAGGGTTACATTGTATTGAGAAAGCCAACTACTTTATAATGCTTTATTACAGTAGGTAATTCAACTTATCATTAAATGATATGATATTTGGGGGAACTTGTAATGTTCATCACTGTTAAGTCATTGTTTATTGTGCTGTTATAGGAAAATTATCAATGCCAGGGTTAGACAGGACAACAGCTAGTGTTTCATTTCTCTCTTATCACAGCACATTTGCCATCAATTATGCATTTGTGTGAACTAAAAAAAGATGTGTTATCCTGTTTTAATCTATTTATAATCATATGTTGTGAAGCATCCTTCAGCTATGAACATTTGGTCCTCCACCAGCTTCTCTTCTAGCTCACTCACTCACTCATCTTCTATACCACTTGATCCTGTATTTAGGGTTACGGGGGGCCTGGAGCACATCCCATGAGACTCAGGGCAGGAAGTGGGGTACTCTGGAAAGTGCCAATCTATCGGAGGGCACACACACACTCATTCACACAGAACAGGCAATTTGGGAACGCCAGTTAACCTAATCTGGATGTCTTTGGACTGTGGGAAGAAACCGGAGAACCCGGAGAAAACCCACCAAGCACAGGGAGGACATGTGAACTCTATGCACACAGACCCGAGGTGGGACTCAAACCCGAACCCTGTAGGTGCAAGGCGACAGTGCTAACCACTACACCACCATGCTGCCTTTTTCTCCTTCTTTTTTTAAAATACGGTGACCTCGGATTCCAAGTAACGCGGTTTGCAAGTGTTCCGCAATACGACCAAAGATTTTAAATAAATGTTGACTTGGAAAACGAGCAAGTCTTGGTTTACGAGTACTGAGTATCATGTATCACGCATGCGCTTCTTGTTTTGATGCCGAGCGTCACGTGATCACAACTGAGCCAATGTTTTTTCTCTCCCTTGCGCTGCGGAAACAGTGGGTAATCGTCTCCCCTGCTTACTATAACACTGGTCACAGTTGTGTGTGTGTGCTTAAAACATATTTTATTTTGTGTCTGTATGCGTGTGTGTACAGCGCGCGTGTAAAGCAAAAGAAAGTCTCGTTAGAGAGGTTAAAGATCCCTTTTCTCTCTCTCTGTTTCAGCTTTGTGTCTGTGTGCGCGCACGTCATTCGACACTGTGCCCCTTCACACACACAACCCTCCTTTCGCCTTCACACACACACACACACACACACACTTTGCTCTACACAGAAACACTGCTCTGTCGCGATTCTTTTTAAAAGTAAAGTGCAGGTTGGTTTGTTTGTTTGTTTTTACTTTACAGCAGTGATTCCGTTAGCTTGCGCACATGCGAGAGGTGTTAGCGATGTTCCTTGCTAATTTTCCCGATAAAACAGTTTTTCCGTTAATGTGTGTGTGAAACTCAAATAAGAGAGGAGAAAGGGTTTACTGTGTAAGACGAAAAGAGGGATTCCTCATCTCCTCTTACTTAAGCTTCACACACATACACAACGGAAACACTTATCTGTTTATTTATTTTTTACTTTTTTTAAGGTAAAGTCCAGGTTAACTTGTGTTGTTTTTACTTAATATTTTGTGTTAATTATTTTTTATAATTTATTTTGTTGGGCTGTGGAACGAAAAATTTGAGTTTCCATTATTTCTTATGGGACAATTTGCTTTGGTTTACGCTCGTAATCCAAGGTTCCAATGTACCTAAAAACACCCCACATAATCCTCCATCTTGAAGTCCAAGTAGACAAAGAATTGTCTCTGTCTCTGTTACAAAGCACTACTACTTAAGACTACAGTACTTACTGTACTAAACTGTTACATAACTGGTACAGCATCAACAATATGAAAGTAAGTTTTCTGTAGTAAAAAAAAACTCCTTTTAGTCATACCTTATGTTGAGCATCCACTGTAAAAGTTCTCGTGTAAGTTACTATGGAAACAAGCGCATTCATATAAACCCTACAGCCAGTGATATTGTCAGAGCTGTTGTTATACAGTAGTGTTGGGATTTAATTACCACATTCTGACCAATCAGATTTAGGAAAATGTAGTAATAATAGTATAAAAATATAAAACGTACAGTATGTTACAGAACGCCATTAAACAATATATATAATATGTAAAATTAAATTAATTGCTGTGTGAATTGAGACGGGTCTCTGTATCAGTAATGTGTGTTTGAGTGTAAATCCATCACAGAGCGACCTCACTTCATCCTGCCCTCTTTCTTCCCTCCCAGACTCCCCCTCTCTCTCTCACTAGCTGTCTTTTCCTTTTTTTCCCCCTTAACCGTGACGGATGGTAGTGGAATCTCTGTCTGTCTCCTGCCCTGCTGTCGTTCCTCATCTGAAACCAGACTCAGGAGCCAGGAGGATAAAAATAGTCTCTCTCTCTCTCTCTCTCTCTCTCTCTCTCTCTCTGTCCATCACTTAAAAACTTCTTTCTCCCACTTTTTCCATAGAACCGGTCTTTGTGTTGTCACCCCTTCCAGTGACCACCGTTTTCCAGTATATACACACACACACACTCACTACACGTAAGCTATTTCTTTCTTATTCCAACTTTTTTATCTGTCTTCATAGATGTGTGTGTCGTTATGAAATCTTTCTTTTTATACACAACATGACGACACTGAGTCTCAATGATGCGTCACTGCACTGACAAGCTGAACGGTGTGTGCGTGTGTGTAAGAGTGTGTGCACATGAAGTCACTGCTAATGCTTTCTCAGAAACAATCTCAAGCTCATGAATTAATGACACGTTGTAAATATATAAACGACGGAAGCATCATACCAGATTACACACTAGCTGAATGACAGCATCCTTTGAGCCATAGCATGTGTAACAAACACTCCTGGCTTTAATAGCTGTCATGTTTAAATATCCAACCTGCACGGAGACGACAGGCCTGACAAGACGATTCGACACTCTTCGATCACTATGGAGGATTAATGAAATCTGTTTTCTCTCTCTCTCTCACTCAGCTTATTCCCATGTCCTTTATATGTGTTTGTATTATTGATATTTTTTCAATGTTTATGAAGGAGGACATAACTCATCTCCAATGATTTATTTCATTTCTATTTCTATTCCATCATATGTATAGATCAGTGTCTTCTAGCATAATGAAAACCTGCAATCATACGCATACCATCTGGCATATGAATTTTTTTTTTTAAACATCTATATGGGTAATGATCAAACAGTAGACACATGTCTGGGAGAAGCTAATTCATGGCAGTTTTGATAGATTCATATTTGTGTGTAGGAAACATACGAATAGTGAGGTGACAGGGTAGAACGCCGCCGCCGCCGCCACCAAGTCACGTCCTTATTGCTATTGACAATGTTTACCACAAATCCCCTTAAAATGGACTTTAAGCTCATGCAGCAGAAAGGAGGTCCAGTCTATCATCAGGATATTGTGAGTTTAAATCCCAATAATGCCATAGCTATCCTTGGCTGGGAGTCCTAGATAGCAAAATTGTCTGAGCTCTACTTATACTTATGACTATACTTCTAATAGTCATTCCCCTAAGTGTGCTATGCTGCCCCCTGGAATTGGTAGGCAGGGGTAGTTCAGTGGTTGTCAAGTTGCCACCATGATCAAGGCCCTTAGCCGTTAACTGCTAAGATGTACAGTATAATAAGATTTTTTTTAAAGGATGTTGCTCTGGATAAGGGTGTCTTCCAAATGCTGTTAATGTAAATGTGATCCTCCTGGTTAGTAGCGTCCCTTAGATAGGGGAGAGTCCTAAATCAGGTGGGAATTGGGATTGTCTAAATAAGGAAGAAAAGCCAGAGAAAATGTTACAGAGAAAATATAGAAGAAAGAAAGAAAGTAAGTAAAATTGTCACATTTAATGTTTGTGCCAACAAACTATGAAAGCTAATAAACTGCTTTTAAAATGCCTTAAAATAATGTAAATAAGCTAAAAGTAAGTTTAAAAACATGCATGAACTGCGTTTTTCCATTTTTGTTGTTTTTTAAGTCTGTTAAGTGAATTGTTACAGGCGAATTAGCCCTAAAACTAAACAAGAAAAGTGCATGATGATGCGAATATATCATGTTTCATATGTGTATGGCATAAAATACATTTATGTGTCTTGTAACACATTCAAGGCAGGGCATTAATACTGCTAAGGAGATATCACAAGTCTTCCTGTTTACTTATATTTGAGCATTTGACAGACGCCGTTATCCAGAGCAACTTACATTTTATTTATTTATTTTTATTAAAAAATTTTTTACATCTGAGCAGCTGGGGATTGAGGGCCTTGCTCGAGGGCCCAACAACATGGAAGCAACACGGTGGTGCTGGGATTTGAACCTGGGACTTTCCGATCAATAGTCCAATGTTTAAACATAACCCTTTAACACTAAAGGGTTTAAAGTGCCTTAAAGTGAAAATGATTGAATGTACGCAATATTCAACATAACAATCCATCTGCCGAATGAACATACTGTGACCGGAGGGTCAGATGGCTCCCGGTTTCCCAGAACAACAGAAAAAGGTGATTTATTCAGGTCACATTACTACAAGGAGAAAGGTAGGGAAATGGGACACACACACACACACATACATTACAACAGTTTATGTGATCACATGAACCAGCTCTTCATATATGACCCTTCATTCACCATTTCAGCTGAAACTGTAGACTTATCATTATGAAGGGGGAGATGTGGGATGAGTCATGATCCATAATACCATACTCTATATCTTTCTACTTCTTTCTCTCTCACACACACACACACACACACACACACACTCACTCACTCATCTGGCACTAATCCGAGCCGTGACATTAGCTTCCTGTTTATAGCTGCGCTCTCACTCCTAATAGCTGGGTAACCAAAAACCAACGTCCTTAACCTTGACGCTCAATCACACAGGCTTACTCACAAACACACGTACACATACTCTCACACATACGGCAGATCTCCAGATCAAACACAACACTAAAGCACAGGAAAAATACAGGAAACGCGACAGGCGATGTAAAAGAAGTGTTGATGTTGATTTTGTAATTATTCTCTTGGCGATGTGATCTCAAATGGTATTAAATAATCCAGTAAAAAATCCAGTAAAAAATGAAATGGATTTAAATTGCTATCTGAATAAAAAAATCCATGCAGTATTTATTTGTTTGAATTCATGACACATACAATTTGCTATATTCACTCACACATTCTTTATACCACTTATAGTGTACAGGGTCAACAGAAGCCTGGAGCATATTGCGGTACTAGCATCTTAAGACCTGAGCTTTAATTTAGCATATATTTAAAAAATTTTCCTATATACTTGTGATTAGTATGATCTGATATGTAAGTAAAAGTATTGCGCTTTTGCTACCATTAGCTGATGCTATAAAGTGTCTGCTAATGAGGGCAATGGGTCTGAGTTAGACGGAATGAAGTATAAGGGGCAGCAAACCCAAAACCTAATGTCTCCATATGAGGACTCCCAAAAAACTGGAGAACCAAAAATGAGAAAAACATGCAAACTCCATGCGCACAGACCTGACGGTGGGACTCAAACCCATTTCGTTTATGACTTTATCAGTCTCTCACATCTTTGTGGAGAAAATTGGGCCCATTCTTCTTTACAACATTGCTTTAGTTCATTGAGGTTTTTGAGCGTTCGCTCATGCACAGCTCTGTTAAGGGACCAACACAACATTTGAACTGGGTTGACGTCTTGGACTTCAATCCAAAACCTTGATTCTTTTACTTTTCAGCCATTCTGATGTGGATTTACTCCTGTCCTTCCAATCACTGTCCTGTGGCAGGACAGAATTTTGACCTGAGCTTTAGCTGTCAGACAGATGGCCTCAGATTTACCTCTAGAATACTCAGTTATACAGAGACGTTCGTGGTTGACTCAATGACTGCAAGGTGCCCAAGCTCTGTGGCTGTAAAATAAGCACAAATCATCACCCCTTCACCGCCGTGCTTGACAGTGGGTGTGAGGTGTTCCTGCTGAAATTGCTGTTTGGTTTTTCCCAAACATGGCGCTGGCCATTAAGGCAAAACAACTCCACTTTGGTCTCATCTGTCCATCCTCGGTCGTGCTTCCATACTCTTTTTAGACAGAACAGACTTTCTCCAGGCAGCCTTTCCAAACAAACTATACTTGTTCAGTCTTCTTCTAATTGTGCTGTCATGGACTTTAACATAAATGTGCTTGGACGTCCACTACTGGGAATATTGGCGTCTGTCTTGAATGCTTTCCACTTCTCACTGTAGAACGCTGAACTTCTTGTAAATGATTTTATAACCCATTCCAGATTGATGTGCAGCAGCAATTGATTCTCTAAGACCTTTGTTTATGTCTTTCCCTCTTTGCCCTGTGTTAACACAATGCAAATTTCCAAAACATATAGAGGTCTGCACACCTCTATACAGTATATATATATATACAGTATAAATGTGCTCAGTTCAGTCTCAGGTCTAAAGGACTCTCAGGTGTCTGGTGCGACACAGGATGTTAAAGAGTCTTTCACACCCCAGCCCACTGGGAAATCAGAGAGGTACAGTATAGAGGGATGGAAAAATAGGCATGTGCGCGCGCACACACACACACACACACACACACATTCACATGCATACACATGAACATACACAAAGTATACAGTAGATATTTAGTACAGTATGTCTGAAACTGAAACGACACCTTCACCACTGCTCTATATAGGACATTTTTGCCACGATGTGCGTATTACATGCCATGTCTGAAGGCATAGGAGAGAATATGAAATGCATTCATATGAAGTTCAAGGGTTAAGATTGAATGAAGAGGATTTACAACTTCCTTTTTTCCTGAAATTGTGATTTTTATATTTGGCAAAACAATCATGCATTTTCCATAAAAGCTACAAAATCAAAACAAGATGCTTCATTGATTCAGAGCTGCATCAATACATTTAATGCTGACATCACTGTTGCCCGTGACAACAGTTAATTGCAGGAAGTTCAGTGAGCCATAGCGTCAGCTGTGCCCAGTCCCTTCTTCGTTTAATCACTGCAGATCGCTGCAATTTGCCGCTTTTCTTCTATGTGTGTGTGTGCGCGTGTGTGTAACAAGAGCTGGGTAAGATTATCTTGCAGAAGAGGTGAGGCCACACACAGCTGGCTAAATACAGGGTGACAGCAAAGAACACTGAGACGCCAGTGAAAATAGACAGACATATGAGTGGATGGATCACACACATACACACAAACATAATTTGTTTGCTGTTGAGCATTGTATAATACACCTATAATTTTCTTTTTCAAAATATTACATGCAAAGCTACTACTACGCACATACCAAGGAAAAACGAGTCCAGTCTAAAAGAGTTAAATTGTGAGGACAGAAATGCAAACATTTGAGTGACAGGGTCCCAAGGCTACCTTCTACCCTTGATAATCTGTCTCAAAGCATATATCAGAAGCTCACACGCATCGATCCTCACAAACACACACAGTTCAGTTGCATTCAGTGGCAAGACCAAGCCTGCGTTGAAAGAATATCAATGAAGATAAAAGTCCATGTGAAATGCCATGCACATCTGTCTCTCTGTAAATGTTTCCTTTTAGTTGCCTTGAGTGGAAATGTAATGTGGTGTGAGTATTGGTTTAATTTAAAATGATAGATTCAATATACTCTTTTGTAAAAAAATAAATAAAAAAAAAACCTGAACTTAAGGTTTAAAGGATAAGCTGACCACGCCTGCATCTGTTTTACATTCATTTATACTTTTATCCAAAATAAAACAGTCAAAAATTGTCAATCCTCTTTGGTCTCAAATACCATTCCATAGTTTTACAGTACAAAATATAATATTCAGTGGTACATACTGTAGTTAGATCAATCTGTCAGACGGTGGTGCCAGAATGGAAGCTGCTCCTCACTTCAATCGACAACAAGCAAGAAAATCAGGCTTAAGACAGAATCCTACATGCTGTAACTCTGAATAAGTTCCAGGTCCTATCATATTTCTCTATATAATCACTTGTTACACTAATACCAAACTACACTGTCCCCGTGTTTCACTAGTGCTCGGATACCATCAAGGTAGAAAGTTTTCGTTCCGAGAGCATGTTCATAATTCGATTTTGTTCGTAAGTCAGACCAAGTACAGTAAGTCTCGTACACTTTTGACAAAAATATACAGTATAAAGCATAAAAATAAAAACAAACACGCTGGTTTGGTGTTTTGGTTCCGCATTATACGCTAGTGAGACGCGGCCTCCAAGTCGCTAGGGGGAATCCCAGTAATGCAGCAGCGTCAGTTGACCTCGTTTAAAGGGAAACCAGAAAGACGCCGGTGGGAAGGATAACGTTAAAGCACATTGTGTTTACTGTGCTCTGGAACGGACGCCATTTTGTCTCAGAGCTGTTTAAGACTGTGAACACTGTCTCATTGTTGATTTTCTGAAATTACGATAATTCACCATTGGGACAGCTTTACAGTACAGACATTTTCTATCATCCTGCTCCTGGACTAATTCGTTTAAACCGGTGAGGCCGACTCATTTCTCCTGCAACCCAACACGTGTACACAAACAATATACCAGACTTTAGACATTTTATACATTCACTTACATGCTGAAAATACTGTATATAATTGTGAATATTGATATCCGGGGCACTGCAGGGTATATTTTTTGTACAATGCACTTTTTTTTGTAGAATACAAGCTACTTCCATGATTAGTTTGCATCTCTGTCCATTCATATCCGTGGAAATTTGTAACTCGAATGTTCGTAAGTCAGTGACTTACTGTATACTCGAGCCATTATAACCACTGACTTCATGTCTGAAACGCTGACCTCCCAGGAACTCCTTCAATAGCAGAAACATATGAAAATGTCCTGGAGCGAGGTCAGGACTGTGCAGAGAATGTAGCAATAACTCACAGCCGAGTTCCTGTAATGAGCAAGTGGTGTTGGTGAATGATGGTATGTACAGTTCCCACAGACAGATTCCGCAGGTTGGTGACAAGGATCAAGCGTTCGCTGAATGTTCATGGGAACGACTGCAGTGGAGTCTGAGCCACCTTGGCTGGGATCATAAATGCAAATACTGCCTTATTTAAAATGTTTGCATCATTCAAATATTTTACTGTGACTAAGAGTCTCTTCATCCGAACCGTCAGTCGGTTTGGTGCCAACATTCACGAGAAAATACATATTATAAGGGGCGTTAAAGTCAAACTGGGACTTGTGATGGTCCCAGTTTGACTTTAAC
>JAQQZT010000004.1:6567333-6589770 GCA_030068275.1 Clarias platycephalus | reverse complement strand
ATATAAAATTTTATCCTTTGTGTTTAGGTGGAGAAGACTGTGTGGGATTGGGAGCTGATGAATGACATCAAGCCCATCTGGCAGAGGCCTGCTAAAGAGGTAGAAGATGACGAATACAAGGCTTTCTACAAGACGTTCTCAAGGGTAAGTCTCCTACCTGTCAATTTTTTTTTTAAGTTTGACAATCTTTTCTAGCATTTTATTTAAAAAGAAAATCTCATCATGCAGGACAGTGAAGAGCCTCTGGGTCACATCCACTTCACAGCTGAGGGAGAGGTAACCTTCAAGTCCATCCTGTTTGTTCCTGCCGCAGCGCCCAGAGGTCTTTTTGATGAGTACGGCTCCAAGAAGAATGACTTCATCAAGGTAAGATGATGCAAACAAAATAATAGTAAGTTGCTATATAGGGGAAGATTTAAAAGGCAAACTTCTATTCGTCTCATCTCACTGACTTTCTCTCTCTTGCAGCTGTTTGTACGCAGAGTCTTCATCACAGACGACTTCCATGATATGATGCCCAAATATCTGAACTTCATCAAGGGTGTGGTGAGTGCTATAACTTGGCCTTATAGAACATTATACTGTGTATATATTGTAAACATGTCCCTTAACGAGGACTTTAATCTGATCTCTCCTTTCAGGTGGACTCCGATGATCTTCCTCTGAATGTCTCCAGAGAGACCCTGCAACAGCACAAGCTGCTGAAGGTGAGAACTGGGGACCAACACACATGGTCAGGTTGCTGTATTTGCATTCAGCAAGTGGAAGCACATTTGTGGTCATTTCCCTTATTTTCACATGTTGAATTGAAAGTGGCTTCGTTTTTAAAAGGCATTACAATATTTTACTGACTGGTTGTCAAGTAAAATTGTAAGTCTAAACCTATGTTTTTAGGTGCAAGCAAGGAAAAAAACAATAAATTGGTGGTTTAATAAGATGAAGTTAGAGATTTTATTTGTAGCAAATTTCGCAAGAGCTATATCCTGTACAGTGGTCCAAAGGCTGTCTAGTCACACATGTTCCTTTTGGGTCAAAACCTGGGCACCATGAGCCAAAGCTGATCAGCACTCATGCACTAAATGTTCATAATGAATATTTATTAGTTAATATTATTAGTAGGTAGGAAGTGAAAGTGTTTGTGCTATTTATTTATTTTTTAAATAATAAATCCAATTGGTTCCTTGGACCTCTTAGAACAGTGTTGAAGTAGAAATGTTCCTTCTTTTCAGGTCATCCGCAAAAAGCTGGTCCGCAAGACTTTGGATATGATCAAGAAAATTGCTGAGGAGCAGTACACCGATAAGTTTTGGAAGGAGTTTGGTACCAACATCAAACTGGGTGTGATTGAGGATCACTCGAACAGAACCAGGCTGGCTAAGCTGCTGCGCTTCCAGACCTCTCACAGTGAATCAGGGGTCTCCAGTCTGGAGCAATATGTCGAGAGGATGAAGGAGAAGCAAGACAAGATCTACTTTATGGCAGGCACCAGCAGGCAGGAGGTGAGCACATCGATGGTGCTGTTTATTCAGCACAAAGGTTTGGTTTCAAATGAAGTTTGGAGGTAGTGCATGCATCAATTATTATATATATTTTTTATTTATTATAAAAAAAAAATTTCATTTTCATTAAGGCTGAGTCCTCACCATTTGTGGAGAAGCTGCTTAAGAAGGGATATGAGGTTGTCTACCTGACCGAGCCAGTGGACGAGTACTGCATCCAGGCATTGCCCGAGTTTGATGGCAAGCGCTTCCAGAACGTGGCCAAAGAAGGAGTCAAATTTGATGAGAGTGATAAAGGCAAGGAGAAAAGGGAAGCCCTGGAAAAGGAGTTTGAGCCTCTCACAACATGGATGAAGGACAAGTCCCTGAAGGATAAGGTACTGTACTTGAACATATGTAGCTCGATGTAAATAATTTTTAATGAATGTGAAAGCAGGAGTAAGGTGTTTATTAGACGAGTATTTGCACAATCAATCTTAACTCCGGTGTTTGCTCCTGCAGATTGAGAAAGCAGTGTTGTCCCAGAGACTGACTAGCTCTCCCTGTGCTCTGGTGGCCAGTCAGTATGGTTGGTCTGGAAACATGGAGAGGATCATGAAGGCTCAGGCCTATCAGACAGGAAAAGACATTTCCACAAAGTACGTATAAAGAAGGGCCCTGGTGAAAAAGAGCTTTTAAATGATTAATCAAAAATCCACCAGTGTGTTGAATTCTCAGTTCTGATTTTCAACCAGCACTGGCCAGTCAAAGGTTTTAATATAAACACTGGTTATAATGGAGACCTTTCTTTTTATAAAATGCAGTGGTAGTGGAGGAGTAAAAAATGTCAGCATGAGTTTTTGTTGTAAGATCTTTTAAATACCTGGTGTTAAAATTAACTCTGCTTCATGTCAACAAGTATTTTATGACTGATCAGGCAATAATGTTTGTTTCAGCTATTATGCCAGTCAGAAGAAGACACTAGAAATCAACCCAAAACACCCCCTCATTAAAGAGATGCTGAAGAGAGTCCAAGTAAGTGTGACAAATTTGAGAGATTTGATGTAACATTTTGTGTAATGGAGGAAGTTATTTTGTATAAAGGCAACTGACATGGTTTCCTGAATATAGGAAATCCATTTAAATACCAGAAGGTCAATTTGCGTTTTTTATTTTATTTTTTTAAAACACATTAGAAATTACCAGTTTTGGTCACTGCTACTTCCCTTACAGCTTTAATTGTTTGCCCTATTAAAAATTTGTATATGTATAGTGAAATATGTGGATATTATATATAAAAAAAAAAAATCGGCCTGGCTGAAGTGGCACACAACTTCATGAGGGCATTTTCCAAGTGAGCTATAAGACAATACATACAACATGAGATTCTAATTACTGCTTTGTGGTTACAGACTAATGAAGATGACCAGACAGCATCTGATCTGGCAGTGGTGTTGTTCGAGACTGCCACTCTGCGCTCAGGCTACCAGCTGGCGGACACCAAGGCCTACGGAGACAGGATAGAGCGCATGCTCAAGCTGAGCATGAATGTTGACCTTGATGAACAGGTGAGCAAAAGACACAGCATGTCCTGGTCTGATAAACTAAATAATACAATAGTAGTAGTACATGGAGACTGTCCACTTTTTTTAATATTGCATATTATTTCTGTGTGTTTAGGTTGAGGAAGAGCCAGAAGAGGAGCCTGAAGAACCAGCAGAGGAAGAGGAGGCTGAGGCAGAAGAGGAGGAGACAGCAGATGATGCAGAAGACACGGTGAGGGTTTTTTTTCAAATGTGGATGGATGGATAGATTTTTTTTTTTTTTTTTTTTTTTTTTTTCCCCCTCTCCCTTTCCCTCCATGGTTAAAGACCCCACTGATTGAAGTTTTCATGCATAGCTTGCATTTTTGTAAACCTGTCATATGTGTATTTATATTTCAGAAAACTACAGAGAAGGAGGAGCTGTAAGAGGTCGTCAACAGGAAAAGGGAGTTTGGGGGTTGATGGCAGAAATGATGAATCCCAAGTGGCTGCTTCGTCTCTGTCAGGGAACATTTTGGGGGTGGGATTGGGGTTCTGGTTGGGTGTTTTTTAAGGAGCTGCGTTTTGTGTTTGAGTTTTTTTTACATTCCTCATGACTGTAAATTTGTTAATATTTAACTGACCTGGTTATGGAGTGTTGAATTCCTGTCACGTGAACCATTAAATGTTTCCAAAAAGAGAGTCTCTCTTTGTCTTTTTGTATGTATTGCAATTATTTCATTTGGCTTTTTTTTTCCCTCTTTCTCAGTAATGCTGAACAATCTGTAAAACAAAAGGAAAAACTGCTGAAACTTGAAATCTGCTCATACTAGTTCATTTATTGGGGCAATATTGGTGTAATGCAGTAACTGCAGATCTTGAAATTCCCTCCTATTACAATCTGCTTCAGCACAGCAATGCCCCCAGAGGTGGGATGTAAACATTGAAATGCCCACATGCTTGTATAAGTTAACAGACTTTTTTTTTGGGGGGGGGGACTACTTTTAGTTCACGTGTGTGCAGCTTTGCTAAGAATAAACTTCAATTATGAAGATTAGCCTCTCAACCAAGAATTTCTATTACATTTTGTTAGGGGTGATGCATCTAGTCAAAAGTGTGGACATGCCTTTTGAAACCTTTTGTGAGTTTTATTTTTTTTTACATTTCAGAATAATGCTACAGACTTTCCTGTAGAGGTCAATGTAGAAAGAAAGGGAAAAATCAGGGAAGAGCAATTACAATTAGATAAGCTTTCTCTTGCATTAGAAAGGGCAGAGGTCCTCCAGTAATAAGGTTGAGAACCACTGTTTTAAATTGACCCCTACCCCCACTGGTAAAAAAAGAAAGGGGAAAAAAAATATTTCTGCATTTGACTTAACTTGAAAGTGGCACATTTGAACTGGGAATTATTTAATTTTCACACTCTACAGAGCAGATGCCACCATGAAAGTATGTATTTTTATTAATAACCAGCTAATATTTAGTCTGTGCGTTTACTTTTAGAACAGCAAACTGTACAATCAGTGATGTAGACTGTTAACCAACTAATAAGTTAATGTCGATTGTTTTAAAGTATTATAGTGATGTATTATATTTATAGTTTCTGCTGTGAGAGCCTATGCTGGTATCACATGCTTATCTACCTGACACATGACTCGCAAAGCAGGTATTTCAAATGGATGGAGATTTATTTTTCTCTCCTAGTCATTTTTCACTCTAGTTAAGAGATCGAACGTAACAACTGTATCCTGGCTGGATGAAACGTAGTCTTATCCATCGCGAGGCACTTTTTAAAGCAATCTTTAAAAATCCGTCAATCATAATTCACACATGTAGCACAGTGTATCCGAGTAACAAAACACATATTTAAGTTTTACAGTATTATTTTCATCAGTGTATAATCTATTATGAAAACAGGTGTTTGTGTTTCAGTCTTCACTTGTAGATTTCATCAGTAGAAATGTATTTTTTTTACGTCTCAGGCCGCACCAGTACAAATTTTCCAGAGGGGTCAGGAATAAACCATTTCTCCCAGAGGTCAGTGTGAACACAGGGATAGTCCCAGGGTTTGAAGCGACCGTTCCAGTGAAGCAGTTGCGCCTCTTGGAGGACAGACTGGGGATAATAAGCATTAGGACTCCAACCTGAAGGAGATAATGAGAAATAAAGGAGTTTTAAGATGCATTGCATATGAATACATTCAGGCTATTCGCCTTAGTTCACAGAATGAGAAAATCCAAGGGTGTATTTTTTTGTTCTTGTTTATTTCACAGCGCTCTTGAACTCGCAAATCTGATTGGTCCGAAGGTGTTGATGAAATGTCTGTAACAGCAGCTCTGATGAACTAAAATAACTTTAGAACCCTCAACCCTAATGGTGTGAAGTGATGGTGTATCAAACTGTATCGAAACTGGCACAAGATGGAGAGATGAGTTACCCATGTGTCTGACGTGCCACTTAGGGTCGATCGTTGTATATTTGTTGTGGAACACGATGAGCATAGGAGGAGTGGCTACACCACCCGCAATGGCACTGCTGTACAGGTTTTCCCTGTAAACCCAAAGGGAAAAAAAATGTATGTTAATGAATCGGAGAAGCAGGTATAGGAGTTGTAAATCGAAGATGGAAAATTGTTGCAGCATAGATGATGTGTACAAGGATGTTCGATATGACTATAGTGACTCCTGAGATGTTTGCCTTCATGTTAAAAACCCTAACCCCTAACATCCAGGGCTCACTTGAGGTTCTCGCTCATCCATTTCTCCAGTTGCACCGTGATCTTCTGCTGCTTCCACTCGTCAACATCAGCCACAAACACTCCGGGGTTAAAGGAGCAGTCGTTGGGGTTAATCCCCAGGTCTCGGACGGCCTGCTTCCGATAGTCCAGGAAACCCATGTAGGATGTCTGGTGTGCACAAAGAGAACCAGAATGCTTTCATATTTTGAACAGTGTAAATGTATCAGCTTGCATCGCAATATACCCATCTGGTCAAAGAGCTGCGTACTTGCATGGCCACGCTGCGCACCATCTCATGTGTAGCAGGCAGGTCACAGTCTGACGCAAACGCCGCCGCATGTCCTGACTGCAGCTTGATGCTGTACAGGTTCCGGATATCTCCTGTGGGATTCACTCATGAAACAAATGCGCTGTTTTCTTACAAAGTAACCGTTTCCTCCTTTCTTTCTGCCATTTAAACGGTCATACCTTGAACAATGATATCGTCGTCCAGGTAAACGATCTTCTTATGATTGCTGATAGCAAGCAAAGGTAAGTAGAACCTTACAAAGTTCAGCTGGAACACGAGACAGAAACACACCATTTTATCCATCATGTAGAAACCTCCAGTTGTCTAGTTTTAGCTTTTCCTCCAAAGGCAGTGCTAGAGAAATGAATCCACATCATTGGGGCGGCGTAACACACTCGGAGCACAGCGCTATCCGCTTATTCCGCTTGCGCGAGCTCACAGACGCCCCTGATTGGCTGTAGAGCCGTGATTAATATGGGAGCACTAAGTACCTCTCATCCCTCCCCTCTGAGAGAGCTCGGCCAATCAGTTCTCTCTAGACCTCCGGCTGTGAGAGGTTACAGCATCACCCGGGAACCGAACCAGCGATCTCCGGATGATAGGGCGAGCACTTCACCACTGCGCCACTCGGAGGCCTCACTTTACACATATATCTGTGTGTATGTTTTTTTTCCTTTCAGATTTGGTTCCATGCGAAACCTGTTTAATTCGTGGTACTGTACCCAAAATCAAGGGACTTTCAAGTCAAACCGATACTTGTGATGAAGCACCTTGCACATTACAGGAACTCGGTTAGGAGTTATTGCCACATCCTCCGTACAGCCATTTCGACATGTTTGGGGCATTAAAGGTGTTCCTGGGAGGCCAGGGTGTCAGACGTGAACCAGGCAGTGCAAAACAAGGCTCTGAGATACTGAGAAAACTTGGGATAATGGATGAATGTAGCAGAGGATTATATAGAGAAATAAAGGGGGTTTTAACTCTCTTAACTCTGCTCTGTTATTCTGCACAATCGAAAGTCTCGGTTTGACTTGAACACCCCTGGTACACAGTGGAATACACTTTTTAGTCTCTTTTATACTGTAAAGCAGTGCTCACAGGATGAAGGAGATCTGGTCTGGATGAATCTGGCTTCACTTTGCCCTTCAGCACCATGGGATTGAACTCCAGAATCTTATATTTGATCTGTTTCAGCTTGGTTTTCTTGATGTACTGCCTGTTTAAGAGCAGAAATGAAAAACCAACAAGGAAAGCTCACGGATACAATTAGGAACTGTGTGTGTGTGTGTGTGTGTGTGTGTGTGTGTACAGTATGTTATAGCATGTCGAACCTTGTCAGCTTGATAGCATCTCTCAGGGTCACTATATAGAAGAAGACACTGGACTTCGTGTTGCTATACACACTGTTGATGGTCGCCATGGCAGCTCCGAGACGCTCTTCTGCTGCACAGATCACAACGGGAATGTCCGTCTCTGACTTATCGTGCGCCGTTCGGTTTGGGGCCTCGTTGTTCCGCGGCCGTTCTGTAGCAGGAGGACAAATTTCAACAACAGACCCTTACTTCCTGCTTAATCCTCTGAGCTTGCACGTGCAGTACCTGAGTGGGTTTCTGGCTGATATGCTTTAAACATTTTGCTGTACAGCAGAGCCAGTGCCATCAGGAGGAGTAACATGGAGAGCACCCGGTTAACTGGAACACACACACAGGGAACATCTGTTTACAGCTGTCGAAACGGGAAGTCTTGATGAAAGGAACTGGAATTAAATTCAGTTGGAAAAGAATGAAAAAAAAAAAAAAAAAACATGGTGTGTTTTATTAATAGAGCTTTAATGATATAAAAAATACAAATGAGCAGCAGGTTGGTGTAGTAAAAGACATGATATCAGGATGTGCTCTTGCTTTTGTAAAATAACCAACATCAGGTAGCGTTGTTTTGCCTCGTCAGTGCATCATCCCATCATTTATTATTTTCCTATCGCAGCACAACCTGCCACAACCAGCCGGTGTTATAAAGCGCAAACACTAGAGGTCACTGAAAAACAACTCATCCAGGAGTCTCCAACTCATCCAACTCATCCAGAGTCCAACCTGTGTGCTGATTTTCATGACTTCTTGAGTGTGGTAAAAAAAAAAACCTCCCCCAGATTATAAAAAACTAAATTGTTATATAGTTGCAAGAAGTGATGATCGGGCCCAAGCACCAAAAATCTACCATTTTTGCGTAAAGCTACAAAAAAAACATACTTATTTTTGCATAATGCATATTTATTTGATATTGAAAAGATTGAGAGAAAAATCTTAACTTTTAAGTTAAGTTGAAAAAGAAAACTCATCTTCCATAATTATTGGCACCCCTGGCTATAGAACATCTTGATCTCCCTTTGCTTAAACAACAGCTCTGAATCCTCTGAGATTATCTCGGGATAAAATGAGATCATCCTACTGTATAAAATCACCGTGGTTGCTTCAATCCTTTGTTATTATGTACAGTATATGGATTCCTGTGGTTGGTTTAATCCTTTTGATCAGTCAGGGTTAGATGTGAATACTGAGTAAAGAACTTCACGTCATGGGGAAGCAGAGCGTTTTTCTTTGTTTCTCTTAGAAACAAGACTCAGGACAGGAGCCATGAGCTTTCTGTAACAAAATGAAGTCTTTCTAATATATATATATATATATATTTTTAAATCTGTCTATTATAATTACGTTTGAAATCCAGTTAATAAAATTGTATTTAAGAAGAGCCTACTCCGACTATGCGAGCAGGGCCGTCAGGTTCTGCATTAGGAACAGCTGAAAGTAGGAATAGAAACATCTGGGAGTCAGTTGCAAACTGATCTTTTAACGTCATTTACATTCCATTGAAGATGCTTTTTTAAATTTTGTATTTACAATAACTTACTTTACATTTGGCATATAATCCCAGGACACAATTAAGCAAGCTGGCACTATAGGTTTTGGGCTCAAGTGCAGAACGAACTCTCCAAGTGCTGAAAGTGCAGTTCTAAACATTCTTCCAGAAAACAAACACTTTGCTGTAATTGCTAGTTTATAGGGAAGGTTTGAACCTGCATACACACGAGACTTGATGGTTACCTCACTCGCAGGGCAACTGCCAAGACTCTTACACACACACACACACACATAATGTCAGCTCTAATGTCAGTATATGACGTCGGAGCACAGAGCGTTCCTTGAAACAATTTCTCCTTCTTCAGTTATGTCTCATACTCTACATGATGAATAATTTCTGACATTTTTTTTTATCTTGAGCTGGAATTGCTTCAGAGACTGAACCTTAAACCAATGGAATTTGATAAGCTTCAATTTTTCCGGTGTTTAGCTACCAACTTTTTTTTTAAGCACCGCCACTGTAAAGAAAAAGGTGGAGTGAAAAATGTGAAGTTTTTCCATGAGAAGAGCATTATGTAACATTTGGAGGTAGATGGAAGAATGTCCATCATGGGAAATTCTTTAGGACAGAGGAACTAGTATTCTTTAAGTCAAAGAAAAAGGGCAGTGAAGGGAACATCTGTTTAGAACATCTGTAATGTAAGTGATCCATTGTCCATCCATTCATCAGCTACTATACAACATCTTATCGTGTGGAGGGACCTGTGGTCTGTCTGAGAACTTGGAGGTGGGGTACTGTACACTCTGGACTCATCAAAGGGAACACACAAACTCACACACCCAATTATACACTAGGGGGCGATTCAATCTGCATTGCAATTCTGTTAGTATCATGATTTTATAAATATCCTGATTCTATATTCTTTTTTTTCAGCTGTTGTTACAATTCTAAACAAACGTAGCAAATTCTTTGTTCCTACCACAAGGGATACCATGCTGCCTGTTAATGTCATGGGTAACTCAGTGGTTAAGGCACTGGACTATTGATCGGAAGGTCCCGGGTTCATGTCCCAGCACCACCAAGCTGCCACTGTTGGGCCTTTGATCAAGGCCCAACTTACTTTAAAGTTACTTTAAACCCCCAACTGCTCAGGTATATAATGCGATAAAATGCAAGTCGCTCTGTGTCATACAGTAAGTGCGCCTGCCAAATGGAGTAAATGTGGGAATAGTTTAAGGTGCACCATCTGTAGGATTATAGAGGAACTGCAACATTTTATCACATCAAAATTGAAAATTTACATATGTATGTACCGCTCGAAAATTTGAGATCACTTTCTAACTCCAAATTTTTCCTAATTTGTATTTCTTTCTACACTGTACAACAATGCTGAAGGCGTCCAAAATATGCGATAATCTCCTTCGAACAGTTGATATTGAGATGTATCTGCTACACATGATCTGTGAAGCCTGAAATAAATGAACTTTTGCACGATATTCACATTTTTCGAGTTTCACCTGCATATGTAAAAATTCACTATTCCGTAAGGTACATGTTACAAATAATAACATTTTTCGAAAGTCTTCATAACGGCTCTAATCTGAGGTGCTGTTTGTTAATTGGTGATTTCTGAGACTGGTAGCTCTAAATGAACTTCAGTTTTGGTCTTGATTTCCTGGGATGGTCTTCATGAGAGACAGTTTCATCATGGAGCTTGATGGGTTTTGCAAATGCACTTGACACAATACTGTTCTTGCAAGAACTATTGCAGAACGGCTGACCCCTTTGTCTTGTTGTTACGTAATTACCTAATGCCATATGCGTTATTTCATAGTTTCGAAATCCCCAGTATTGTTGTAGAATGTAGAAAACAAATCCCTAAACACAAACAAAGAAATCTGAACGTGATCCCTCATCTCTAATCGACACTGCATTTCTTAGGAAACCAGAGAACCCGGAGGAAACCCATCAAGCACAGGGAGAAAATGCAAACTCCGCAAAACACAAACCAGAGAAAAAATTCAAATCTTTAACCCTTGATGTATAAGGCAATAGTGGAAAAACACAAAGCCATTTTTGTTATTTTTAATAGAACAATGAGTGAATAAAAAGTGATTGCGGTATAGGAGGAATGAAACACATTAGGTCATGCTGTTATAGAAAAATACCCCACGGGGTGGTAACTGTACTGTAAGTTTGCTTTGCAGTGGGCTGCATCAACCCAACACGCTGTTAACGATTCTCCCATGATGGTGTATTAGTAAAAGTATTTTACACTTAGCATGTAAATCTACAGTTTCAGAACAAATCCAGATCATTACATAGTGTACATGTGATGGGAATGCTGGTAGTAAAAGCCGGTACTTACATTTCTTCAGCATAGCCATACTTTTCTCTTACACATCTGCACAGAGAGAAGAAAAAACATCAAAAATAAAAAAGCACAAAGCTTTTCCTAAACCCATTCGAACTCAGTGAGCACACAGTAATTTATTGTTCTAAACTGCACGTGATGTTAGTGGAGATGAAGAAAAGCTCCGCCAGAGACATACCCAGGGTCCATCTTAAGCAGACCCTGAAGGACAGTCCCCCGAGTCCCTGCACACATGTGGAACTGGTTTAAATGGGTCTCATGCTTCTTCCTTCCTGACAGCATTTTTTAGTGCACATGTATCTTTGGCTTACAAATCGCCATTCCAGCTCCACTCCCACTCTCGCCTCGCGCTCCTTCTCTCTGGACAGGCGGCTTATCAGCGCCATGATGTCTCCGAGCCGGAGAAACAGATGACTCTTTTCTAAATTTTCCAAACAAAGGCTGGCGAAGACAGATTAAAGTTAACGATGAAAAAAAAAAGGCTGGACTTAAATGAAACGTTGTACTATACATGACTGCCACAGTTTATCTTTTGCAAAAGGACAGGATTTAAACTTTTTTTTTTTTTTAAAGACTTTTTAAATGCCAGATGAATCCAAAAACTCCACCAACATTCTTTCACAGGACTATCTGTGTGTTGACAAGTTCAAGAGCAAACTCTTTTCTCATTTCTTACCTTCAACAGAAAAATGTTCAGCAGTTGATGGATACAAATGTAAATGTTTCTAACGTGTTTCTCTTGTATAGTGTTAGACTGAAAGCAGGACAATACAATAAGAAATTCTTTCTTAAAATGTCCACTTTCTGCAAAGGGAAAGAGTTCTTAATCTCTACAGTAAATATTATGATTATACATGGCGTTCAAGTCAAACCTGGACATTTGATTGCGCAGAATAACAGAACACAGTTATGAGAGAAAAAACTCCCCTAATTGCTCAATATAATTGGACTGCCGGCTTCACGGCCTCCCGGGAACTCCTTTAATGGTACCGTACTGTGCTTGAAGTCTTCTGTAATTGTCAATTGGTTTTATTTTAATCACAAGTCCTGGATTAACTTCAGTGACTTTTAAAATGTATTAATACTAGATTACTTAAATGATCTGTTAAACTTAAATGACACACCAGATGAATAAATGATCTGTTTGTTCATTTATCATCAGTAGCAGTTTATCCCAGTCTGGGTCACGGGAACATCAGGCAGGAGGCGGGAACAAACCACGGGGTATACATCAGTACACACAAAGCCTACACACTGAGGGTCCGTTTAGCATTGCCAAACCACTTACTGTCATGTTTTTTTTCGGTGGAGGAAATACATGGGGAGAAAATGGAAACTGTGAAAAAAGCCAAGCTCAGGATTGAACCCAGAGATCCTGAAGCTGTGATACAGAAGTCTTGGTACCAACACAACCCTTAATTCTTATTAGTTTGATCACAGTCAAAATAATTTAATTGATAAGGCAACAGTTATATTAACCCTTAGGAGTCAACGGCATCGTCAGTGATGCCAATCACTTTTTTTCAAGCACATACTGTACAGTAGACCACAGGTGAAATTAACCCCCCCCCCCACCCACTTAACCACCATGTCACTGCATTAAGAAGTTCTACTTGGAAATCTCCCTGGAAAGGAAAATCTGTTATAGGCCTGGCATAGTGAAAAGATTATGGTTTGGTTTTTTGTCTGCTCTTTTTTCCCCTAACCGTGCTGAAAGTTCCTGTTTATTCTGACTGCTCCCAGTAGCCCAAACACAGACAGATCTGGTCAAACCAGCAGAACATCGTTGCCAACTGGTTTGCTTGTAGAAAATGTATTTGTATAGCGCTTTTAACATGCCTTTATTGTCTAAATGCAGATTAACAGAAATATAGTAATTCTGTTTTATACTGTAAAATCTTAATCCATATATAGGGTATCCCAAAAAATAATAACTACATGTCCTAGGCAAATTTAATTAAATAGGCTTCATGTTAAAAAATAAAAGATTTATTCATCAAAATTCCAACAACATATTTAAATGGGTATAGATTTAATAATCAATTTCACAAAATTTGGTATTCATCTCTAATGAATAAGAGTAAGCGGCGGTGGTGGCAAAGTAAAAATTCCCTGAGAATACATGAAGGAAGGAAGTCACATCAAGAGGACACAAAAGGACACCCATCCTCATCTAGGAGACACTGGACTGTTCAATTATAAATAGCTTTTCTTCTATAACTGTAAAAGTTGTTTACCATTGCTGTTTTAATTAAAAATCTTTCAAATGGCCACTCAAAGTTATTATCTGGTCTATGATGGAGACTGCTATATTATAAACAAGGTATGTTTAAGGTGATACCAAGGGTAATGCAGTTAGAAAATGTACCAAACATTTATTGCCGATCAGTTTATTTAATGAAGATGCTGCAAAATAATATGGATGGTCTGCATGTTTGTCTAGATGGTCTGTTTTTGGGCCTGGATGTGGATCTGTCACCAGTGAAGACTTTAAATACTAAAAGATTATATCTGTGTAAACATTAAGGTACTGATCTTTCAATTAAATTACACTATATGGACAAGAGTATTTGGCCAAACCTGCAATGGCATTCTATCCAAATACATAATCTTCAATATGGAGTTGTTCTCCTTTTGCAGCTATAACAGCTTCCACTGTTCTTGGAAGGCTGTCCACAAAATTATGGACTGTTTCTGTTGGAATTCATGTCCACTCATTCTGTAGAGCATTTATGAGGTCAGGCACTGATGTTGGACGAGAAGGTCTGGTTCACAATCTCCGTTCTAGTTCATCTCAAAGGTGCTCAATAGGGTTGAGGTCAGGGCTCTATGTTAGGGCCAGTCAAGTTCTTACACACCGAACTCATCAAGCCATGTCTTTATAGTCCGTGCTTAGTGCACTGAGGTACAGTCATGTTGGAATAGAGAAGGGCCTTCCACAAACAGTTTCCACAAAGTTGGAAGCTTAGCATTGTCCAAGATGTCTTGGTATGCTGAGGCATTAAGATTGTCCTTCACTGGAGATAAGGGGCCTGATTGAAACACCTGTATAACAGGTTTGGCCAAATACTTTTGCTCTAAAATAATAAAAAAATATAATAAAAAAATAATAAATGTAATAATTTATTTATATTTATGGTTTATCCTATGTAGGGTCAGTCGCAGAGGGCCAATCCATCCTGACAACCTGTCGACTCTGGAATTTGGAAACGCCAATCAGCTTATTGTGCATGTACACCCACTCACAAAAGCAACTATTTCGGCAAATATGTTAGTATACCATCTCAAAGGACAATATTATAAAAATGAAATCAGTGTGCAGCTTGTATAACAGTGTAAATTTACTGTTCTCTGAAAATAGCTCAAAATAAAGCCATTATTGTCAAAAGAGCTGGCAACAAAAGTGAGTACACCCTAAATAATAACAGCTGTACATCTTAAACCATGCAAAGTCGCATATCCTGTTTATCATGTTCATGTGTTTGTCAGTGGCCGAGTATGTCTCCAGACCTGAACCCTATTGAGCACCTGTGGGGCGTCCTCAAGCGGAAGGTGCCGAAGCGCGATGTGTCTAACACCCAGCTCTGTGATATGGACACAGTTTTGACATGTTCACTTTAGGGTGTACTCATGTCCGTTGCCAGTTTTTTAGACAAAAAACAGTCTGCATGTTGCGTTATTGTTAGAAGACAGTAAATCTCTACTGCTGTACAAGCTGAACATCGACTACTCTAAAGTAAGTATCCAGTTTTTATTGTCCCTTGAGATCATATAATAAAGTGGTTGCTGAAATGTGAGACGCACTCTTTTGTGAGGCTTGTACTCACTTTTTTGTGAGATACTGTTATTTGAAATGTAGGAGAAAAACAGAGTATCTGGAGGAAAAAACACAGAGCACAGGGAGAACACGCAAACTCCACGCTCACAGACTGGAGATGAGCTCCAACCCCCCAACCCTGGAGGTACAGTACTGTAACCTCGGAGTCATCACCCTCATCGCAGTTCTTTTAGGAACAATAAGCAAAGTTTGGTTAAAGGCTGGTTAAAAGTTTGATGCAGTTGGTTTTACTCCAGGTTAATATCTTCGCATGCGTGACTTTGGACTGGTCTTTATTCGAATTTGTTGCCACTTTAGTTTGTTTCTCACTTCTCTCTCTCTCTTTCTGCTCACACTAGAGCACTATACAGACTAGTAGAATCTGTTCATGTCAGGACCCTGAGCTGTACGCTGTCCTACACAGTGTGTACTAAGGAGTATGCTAGTACAGGAGGTAGTTTCCGACTTCAGCAATTTATTATGAACTTTTCTCGCTTAATCCCCGGCTGTCGAGGGAACTCCCAAAGTGTGGAAGGAACGAGCAAACGGAAATTCATCAGCAGTGCTAACGAATAATGAGCGGAATGTCTCAGTTAATAACGTTAACGTTTAATAAGCGTAACTTTTAATAAGCGTTTAAGATTTAATAATCTACAGTGTTTTTTTTTTAAATATATATATATATTTCATTTGGTTCTCCTACTCACCCCTGAGAGACGTGTCGGTCGACTCCTGTTCCTCTCCAGTCATGCAGCGGTGCAGGATTTCTCAAACGCGCGCGCGGCGAAACTCATCCCAGCTGTTGCCCAGATGTGCCTTGTCTTGTTCGCGCGAGAGACACAATGTAACTGAACATTTATGACCAACAAATGTAGCCAATACACTATGATTGACAAATGTTCTTAGACAGTAGAAACAGATTGTGTGTGTGTGTGTGTGTGTGTGTGTAGTGGGCCAAAAATGTATACACGCATTTCAGGAAAGAAAAATAGTAATTATATTATATATTTTGTGTAGCGTGTATATACGGGGCGCCGCCCCTTAACGTTAAGCAGAGAAGAATTATTTAACATGTAATTATTTAACATGTAATTATTTATTTATTTGAATAATTAAAAAAAGTAATTTAGTCACAATATCCCGCTGTATTTCTTAATATATAATTAATTTACAAAAAAAAAAAAATTCTAACTGTATTACGTTCATTTGTGTTCGTGTACGCCGGACAAACGAGTGTCTATGTAGGCAGGCACGTACATTTTTGAAAAGCACGTGATTTGAGGCTGAGCTCTAATTGGATTTTTTCCCAAATCATCTTTGGGGCGGAGCACTGTGCGCCCCGAACCCGCCCACTTCTGTTCTTAGCGAATCAATATTGTTTTTAAATATTTGTGCTCATGTGATTGGACCATTCTCAACGAGTCTTATTAACGGTCAGCAGATTGTTAGTTAATGAATATTGAATATTGATTGACGTGAAAGTCAGATAAATAAAGAGAAAATTCTGTAATTTCTTTGCAAAAAATACCCCTGCGTTGTGATGGGAAGTTTTAATCATTTTAATGACTCGGTTCTTTGAATCTCGTTCATCAAAATGAACGAATCTTTTTTTGTTTTGTTGTTGAGTCATTTAGTTTATTTCGTTCTTTTGATCAGAAATAAAATAAAATGTTGCATTTTCAATAAACAGACCCCCAACACGTCTACATGCACATATTTTGGCTATAGTTCCAGTAATGAAAATATTACAATGCAGCTAAGGACATATTATAATAAACTATAAATGAGCAGCTCACCATCATATCTTCTAGTCTGAGTCGTTCGTTCTTTTGAATCTATTGCACTGCATAGCGTCTATGGGAGTCACGTGACAAAAGAACGAATGATTCGGACCAAAAGACTCAAATGTAACTCCTTATTTCTGTTTCCTGTACAGAACCTACGGAGGTTTTGCGATGCTTTGCGCATGCACACCCAGTAGGAAATGAACGAATTACTCTCTGAGACGACTCGTTCTTCTGAGTCACGTTAAAGATTTGTTCAAAAAGAACGAATCATTCATGAACGACCCATCACTATCGTGTTGGGCTTTGGTCCCCCCCCCCACCCCTATGAGCTGTGGGTGTCCCTGATTCTGTCACCAATTTACTGGTATATAATTGATAATCAATATTATTCAATTAACCTGGCGGCGATGTCAGTGTTGTGGCTGATTGGTGTTTTTCATATGAACAGTGATGAAGGAAAGCTATAACATTCTTGCATGCATATTGAGTTGGGTGAATTATTGCTAGGGGGATTTTCAGTACCTGTTCATATACAGTATTCATTAGGTCATGTGTTCTTGCCTTCAATAAGAGAAGCATCAGTGTAATAGTTCTACCATAAACCAGAGATCCACTTGGAAGCCACGTCCCAGGTGTGCTGATTGAGTCTTAAGAATCTTTCAGTCTGGCACTTTCTGAGTCCTTATGTTGACAAACCCCATGACTGACAAACAAGTGGGAAATCAGCAAGACGCCCTCTCAAGCTTTGCACAGACTCCTATGTAAATACAGAAGCTGGTAGAATTAATACAGATGGTTCGTAAAGCGCTTCTTGATAGTCGATTAATTCTTTTTTCTTTTTAAGCCAGAACCCTGGAATGACCTGGTGTGATTTAGGAATATGAGCTTTGGAGGGAATACAGTAAGTGTTCCCCGTCATTTCAGCAGGCCACATATTCAGAATAATTTCGCTTTTATTGTTCGGCCTGAGACTCCTCAGGAAAAAGCGGGGCGCCGCAGAAATACCTCTATCAGGTCATAATTCATGGCGACTCGAGGACTATGTACACGACGAAGCAGTGGAGAGCATGTACTGTAAAAGTAGGCAATAATTTTGGGAAAGATAAATAGATCATCCTGCATTACAGCAGCAGGAAAATGACGGAGAATATTCCATGCATGCAATATTACAAAAATATTAAGTAATGATGGTAATGATATTAAGTTTAGTAATGATGAAGTAAACTGTTTTTAACTGTAAGTTTACTCTAAGAGTTCTACATTTAAAAACATTCATGCAGTGAATACTGATGCTTGTTTTTTGTTTTTGTTTTTTTTTGTCTTGTATTTTAAATAAGTTACAGCCCAAGACTGCGAACATGACACGTTCATAGCATGTTTTATTCATGGTGGTTTATTCTTTCTTTTTTTCCTGATAGAATCGCAGTCAAAGCTCTGTGGCGCACATGTATGTACCGTAAATCATAAATTTGTTAGCTTAGTCACTGGGAAAGTACAAGCTCTAATCCCAAGGCTTGTTGAGAAACGTAATAAACCAAGGGGGAAAAAAGGATGATGTACTGTAGTGTAATGCAAGTAATATGGTTAGCTAATTAAGTTAATAAATACAGACTAAGAAAACAGTACAAATGTATGATCGCTGTCCTGCATTGTGTTTGTTTCAGCTTTGAGAAACCAATTTCTTCATATTTTGCTTCTAAAGAGCCAGACTTTCTTGAATTTTTTAATGTAGCCTTGAGGAAAAGTTCTCCAGTATTCCTGAAGGCCTTTTTTGCTCACATTTTCAGTCTGTGCCTGAGCAGTGAATCATACAGGCATATAAAAAAATAATCTAATTTAAGGCATGAACCAGTGAGAAACAGGTGCAGATGATGAGAGATGATCAGGCCGGTGATTAATATACTGCTGATGCTGAGTGGTTGGAACAGACGAGAGGGGAAATGAGGCTGCTGCTGAGGTTGTTACATAAACCACCAATTTTTAAACTGTATCTTTAGGCACTTTTAGGCACACTGTCACAGTAAAACATTTGTTCCTATTTCTTTTATTTAATCTCTTTATTAAATAATTTAATTAAATTTAATATGAAGAAATATGGGGTGGCTCAAGAGAAGTACGGTAAATTGTGTTATAGTCCTGGCACACCACTGTGGAAGATAATTGGGCTTATACTATAATACAAAACTTAACAGTCTGGATCTATGTTTGTTCTATAATTTACTGTAATACAAAGTGAGACTGGAGTCACTCTTGATGATGATGATGATGATGATGATGATGATGATGATGATGATGATTGTGTCAGTAGGTACATCTTTTAATGAATCCTCTTTGTTATTCCATGCAGACAATAGTGACTCTCTCTATCACTCCATCGTTCTTTTAAAATAATTTCTCTTTGCCTCAAGTGTACTGGGTAAAGTTAAACTTAATTGCACCGTAACTCACTATCTGTCTCGTGGGATAAATTGTCGGCGGCCCCCCCCCCCCCCACCGCCCCCCCCTTTTGTATTGTTTACTTTTTGCAGAGGGAAAAGAAATCTCATCTCTCCGTGTCCCAAATCCACTATTCCTTTCTAGAAGGCACATTGCAGAGAAGAGGCTCTGTGTCTTTATGGACGGCTTTATGGTGCTGGCGGTCGGATGGATAAAATGTTCCAGAGGACTATTCCACGAGGCAAGCTCAAAAGAAAGAAAAAAACAGCATTTTTTTGCATTCGCTTATCTACCCGCTAATGCTTTAATTAATGCCCCCAAGATTTTTTAACCTTATCCTGACTTAAGTGGTTGCTGGAAAATAGAGCATATTAAAGAAGTCGATAATAATAATAATAAACAGCCATTAAGCGTTTAAAGATTTTACAAAAGCAATACCTAAAAGCAATAATACATTTGGGGGGGGGGAATAGCTAATTGTGTAAATGCACAACCTATAGGAGAGAGCTGAGACAATTCTGTAAAGTCATGCATGCAATAATGGCTTTATTACATTAATGTACAATTTTATAACTTCTCCGTACCATTCATGGGCATCTGTGAACTTGGGTATGTAGAAGAGGGTAGATAGCACTTTCCTCTTAGGGTGTCACACTGCTCTGTAAAGCACCATGAGGAGCAGTTCGGAAAGTTCCTTCAAGACACATGAAGCCAGTGTTAGTCTCGACCTTCCACTGTGAAGTTGTCATATAAAATGTGATAGCCGGTGAATGGGAAGTATGGATAAAATGGCAGAACTGTCTATCTATCTATATATCTAGTGCAGTAAACACCATATCTCTATGCAAAAATATTTTGCTTGCTTCAGAGGGTCTTGGACAGTTTTAAAAATAGTGACAATACTGAGAAAAAAATGAAACACACAGATATGCATTTTGGCACATGTATAAGGATTAAATGGGTGACGAAAATCATGAATGAGCATGATCTGAGATCACTTAAACGCATGGCGAAGTCGCATCAAAAAAAAAAAAAAAAACATCAGTAGAAATCAGAGCAATGCTTTATAGTGAAAGTGACGCATTTCCACACAATGAGTTGAACAAAGGATTGGGACTAAACAGCTGCGTGTACATTAGAACACCATTTGTTAGTGAGACTCTTCGTACAGTAGAAGACATAAATATTGGACTGGTCATGTGATCTGATGAGTGCAGGTTGAAACTATTCCAGAGCGATGAGTGCGTAAGAAGGGAAGTGCATGAACCATCATGTATATTGCCCACTGTACAGGCCTCTGGAGGCAGTGTCATGATCTTTGGCTATCACATAGTGTGGAGTTGTTCTTCCCTAAAAGCCAGGCAGTTTACAGTATATCACTCAGTCTAATGAATGAATGTTGATGTTTAATGTTATGTGAAAACTATGGAGCATACTGTATGAATCACTTTCATAGTACAAATAAAATCCCATGGTTTTGGCAGCAGATATATTCAGACCAGATATATACTGTACAATGTGGTAAAATCTTCATTTCAGCCAACAGAGAGACAAATGTCCACCTCTAGATTACACAATATATTTGACCTTAGGACCTTGGCAAAAATCATGGTCATCCCACAATAAAGCAACGACCAGAGCAATCAGTCTTTTATCGAGTGGGAGTTACAAGGGCACAAATTTCTTACAAAAAAATCAGTTGTAAATGACTTTTCTTTATTTGCAGTCCAAGGCCAACCCACATGCTTCAGTCAAACCAGGTTTTCCATTCAGAATTGACTGTGATCTTTTGTAGCACACAAGGATGTGTCATCAGTGCATTTTTCTTCAGTGTTGATTAGAGGAGAAACTATCTGAACAGGAAGAGAACTGGGATCATTTTGTGCTCTGAGAAGCAGTTAGGAATAATCAGTCACCGGTTCCATATTAAAAGTCGCTCGATTTTGTAAAATATAGTTAGTAAAACCAGACAAACTTTCCAGGAAATTGTATAACACATTTGTGTCAATGCACTTCTCAGAACTGATGCAGATTATGTGTACAGTATGTCTGCCATAGAACCTTGACTTACTATAAAATGCTAATGTATTAGAACAAGTGCATTAGTACTGTACAGTTCCTGGCCAAAAGAAAAAAAAAAACAGTACACTCTGAGATTTCATTCAAAGCACACAATGTGGGGACCAGGACATGTGTGAAAATAGTTCATCATGCTCCTCTTTCACAATTTGTGTTTTGGAATATATCCTTTCTATCAGGGAAGAAAAACTCCATAGATGTGGTAACCTGGTCATTCAGTACATTCGGGTCGTCAGCTGACGTCATTTTATTGCCACATAACGTTACTGAGTCTAGACCTGATCGACTGAAGCGACCCCAGATCATAACACTGTCTCCAGAGGCTCGTACAGTCGACACTATGCATGATGAGTGTATCGCTTCATGCGCTTTCCTTCTAACCCTGACACGCCCATCACTCTGGTATAGGGTCAATCTGAACTCATCAGACCACATGACTTTTTCTTTATGCTCCATAGCAAATTAGAGCATGTTTTTTTTGCTCATTAACAAGTGGTTTTCTTATGGACACACAGCTGTTTAGTTCCGATCCTGTGAGTTCTCATCACATTGTGTGTGTATGGAAATGCTTTAATATTTATGATTAAACATACTGTTGTAAAAACTCTTCACCAATTGTTTAATACAAATGATCTCCATTTATGATTTTTTTTTTTTTCTGACCACATTGTTTCCATAATGTTGACGTTTAGCACTATCCTTCCAGCCTTTAATAATGTGTTGAAGGGGTTCTTAACCCAGTTCCAGTACTTTCAAATCTCCTTATTTGTTTTCTTTGCTTGATGCAGCCCAATAATTTGACCCTTCTGAAATGGCGATTATTTATTTATTTATTTATTTATTTATTTATTTATTTATGCCAAGACAGTGTATAAACCTATTGGTTGCTTTTCATCCATTATGAATCAACACCTTTTGACCAATCAGATTTAAGTATCCAGTAGAGCTGGAGTTTCAAACCTTTAAACTTCTAATATGAAATGCTGCATTGATTTTCTTTAAAGCTTGGATTTCACAGTGTAACAAAAGCATTTGGTGCTTAACATTCAATAAAAGCTGGA